>JAAAKQ030501804.1:0-40506 GCA_010016005.3 Zanna intricata | reverse complement strand
AAAAAAAAAAAAAAAAAAAAAAAAAAAAAAAAAAAAAAAAAAAAAAAAAAAAAAAAAAAAAAAAAAAAAAATCACCAGTGGTGGTTATTTTTAACTTTTTATTGCTGTGATGGTCTATCTGTTTTTTTTTTTTTTTTTTTGAAAAGAATAATGAATGATATCTGCTAAAGCTAGTCAACTTAAATAAATTAATAATGATTATAAAGACTTTAGATTTAATAATAAATAATTAAGGTGTAGTTAAATTCCAGGAATTGTTTAAAATTATAGAATTGAATATGCGCGCGCGCTTAAAAACACACACACACCACATGCACACGCATTGTATTGACGTTCGTAGTTTTTATCTCACATGAAAGTCCTATATCGTACATAACTCCGAATCTGCTATATAGTAGTATTGGTCGCTTTAACCAACTTATGATTTGCTAATTTTATGTTAGTGGCTTACAGGAAAACTTTTCATGGACTATAAACGAGATATATGGTGAACGAATCTTTTTTTTTTTTTTGGAATTGGTGCTAGTTGCGTGAAGAAATTTTTCTCTAGCGGTGGTTCTTTTACACCGGCCCGCTACCGTTTTACATAATTTGCTGTGCGCATGAACGAATATTCAGAGTCCGTGGATCTTTTCTTTCGGCTTTTTAAATTTATATGTGTAGTGTATATATTAATAAAAACGTACGATCTGTAATGATAAATACGCCTAGTTATTAAAATTACTATTTTAAAGAAGAACTATCGGGTCGATGATATAATTTTTTCTTTTCTTTACGAAAGCGCTTTAATGAAAAGTTGATATTGACCCTGTCTACTTCTACTACGCGGTTTTGTTATGCTGTAATTCATTTATTTAGTTAACAATGAGTGTTTTTGCTTTTACTAGTGTGTGTGGGCGTTGCCAAGCTGTACTATGAGATAGATATCGGTCGGAAGAGGGTGTGGTGAGAGGGAATATATCGAGAGAAACAAACAGGTGTCTGAAACAAGGTTAGTGAGGGGAGGTTGTACGCGCGGCAACCTCGCGAGGGAGGCCCGTGCGCAAAACTCGGCAACCCTGTGTCATTGCTATTGATTTCTCTGCGTTCTTTCCCCGCCATTATCCCCACCACCGGGTCCAGGGCTTTAGCGCGATCCAGTGAAATCGACTCAATATATAATATACACACTCGCAGAAATATTACACGCGCGAGCGCGACCTATTGGATAACTTTTTACCGATTTTGAATCCGTTAATAAATTTTTTTCAGTTTGCCGGTAACGATATCTATATGTATTATGCCGTTTTTCTTTGGTGTCGATTGTAGAAGGATATCCATTAAAAAAAAAAAAAAAAGAAAAAAGTTTTATTTCTTTTTACGTTAACGAACAACGGGCTGTTGTTTACATTCCTGAACCGAAATTAATGTAACAGACACCGGTCGAAAAGTGAAGAAGCGATATACCTGTAGTGTAGTACCGTGTTATCCGGTGTGTTGCGGACACTGGGTACGGGTAATGCCGGACGCTTGCCTGCCTTCCTGCTGCGTCTCTACAGTACGTAAGCAGCTGCAGCCTGCAGTTGCGCACTGTTATTGCAAACCGCGCATGTGAACCGCCAGTATCCTGCCAGACTGCTTCCTATTAACAATCGGCACCGAGCGCTTAAAAATTTTCGTCGTAATTTGTTTTATATGTATGTGTGTATATATATATATATATATACATATGTATGTAGGAGTTGTAATAGTGTGCCTTTTTTTTTTAAGAAACCGTTTGTCGATCAGACGGTATTATTTTAATCGACGGTTCGGTTGTGCGCGGTTTGTTCGGGTTGTATGAGTGAGGCATGGATCACCTTTGGGAATTGTGAAATTTTTAGTAGGGATATTATTTCAGACCGATTTTAAATTGGTCCGATTTTTACATATATTTGTTGGTTTTTTAGTCGATACGTATCAGAGGTTTCCGGTAACGTTTAATAAAGAGTAACGTTAACAGTGTTTGAAAAAGTAATAAAAGTAAAAAAAATAAATAAAATGAAAATGATATAATTATATGTATATAATAAATTCATGTTGATGATGATGACGACGACGACGATATCTTGTAAGATATCTTGTAATGTCGTGGCAGTGAGCAAGAGTTATCGACTTAAAATTCCTAAATATTGAAAGTTGTAGGCGTTGAGCGTTAGCCCAATTTCGATTATTCATTTCGGCTTTAATTATGAATTTTAATGTATTTATAAATGAAATGCATATATGGCGCTGTCTATTCTATTAGGTAATGTAATTATTATTATTTTTTAAATAATTTGTAATTAATTCTGTTTTCCAATAAGCTAAAGTACTTCGTTGATAAATTTTTTAGGATTTAGATTTTTAAATATTAAGTGAGGTAATCGCACGTATTTTTAGGTGCAGATTGTGTTTTCCTTAATTTCTGGTGAAATCGTATTTTCTTAACTGTTTATAAAAATTAGCGATAATCTGTCATTATTAATTTTTATATTTTGGATTCATTCTAGTTTAAAGTTAACGTGAGATATCGCTTCTACAATCACGCTATGAGATAGTGAAGTTTGAAATTTGTATAGAATATTTATGTAGTGTTTTAAATTTTGTTCTCGTTTAAAATTGAATCCTTGCTTTGTTGATTATTTATTACATTCAATTTTTTTTGTCGTACTTTTTCTTTATTGAAATCGTTTGTCGTACATTCATAGGAATGAAAAGTTCGACGGTTTACTTTAGCGTATTGATTAATGAAATATCAGTGTACAGATGGGAGTTATGTTAAAATAAATTTACGAGAATGGATGTTGATTTATTAACAGACCGTGAAATTTCCTCTACTAGAATATATCTCTTGGAAGGTTATAAAATTATCATTTTTCGATCCTGTGGAAAATTTAAAGTATTTATAAACGTATTTTTAGGGCACATAATACGTGTGCTTCGTAGATTAATAAAAAAAAAAAGAAAAAAGTTTTTATTCTATGGGGGAGTAAGAGGAAAAGTAAAATTATTGTCCCCTATAAGGTTAAAATATAAACGTATCTAGACTTCCCCGTAATTTTCGATGGAAAATTATTTTTCTTTTGTACCGGAAAAAATTAAGAAAATTGATCTTTTAAATTTTGAAGAAGGACCTAGTTTTTCTTCCCCTCCCATCGAAGGTTTAATGGTCGGATTGATTTTTATTTGAAGAAAAATCCATTTAACTGGGAAAGTGTTTATAGTTCAGAAAAGTTAAGCTGTAATAATTTCTGGCTATGTGTTATTTCATGTTTATTAAATATTGTTAGACTGATTATGTGTGATTAATTTTTATTACGTAGCAATGATTGCATCAGCCGTATGTATTTTTTTCTACCATCATGTTATTCTCGTTTAGGTAATGTATCTTTTTCACGCTCATTTAGCGCATCTATGGTAATAAAAGATAATATTCTGTAGAGGTCTTATTATTTAGTCTCCGAATCCATTGTATTAGTATTAGAATCGAAGTTATACAGTTCACAATTTTTAGCTCATTTTTTATCGTATAAAATCAAGTATCAGCTAAAAAAACAACACAAAATTTAAAAATATATTCGTAAAAATATCACTAAATTGTTTCTTCAATTAATTAGTTTTTTGTTGTAAAATATATATATACATATATGTATATATGTAAAAATGGTTTGTAACAAGATTTAACGTCAATTTAAAAAAAAAAAAAATTGTATGCTGTAATTTAGGAAATCCTTATGTCCGTTTAGGAAATCCCTATGTCCGTGGCCCTTTATTATTAGGTCCCGTGTTCAGATCTCGGTCAGGCGTGGAAGTTTTCATACGCTGTAAAATTCCTTTATCGTATCCTACGAGCAAGCTTCATCATGAAGTGAAAAAAAATCCCGTATTTGAGGTATCCGAATGTATTTTGATTTAATTGCGATCTAAGGATTTCTTTTGTGTAAATCTTGACTAAATATGTTGATTATAACAAATTAGTGTAATTTTGAGTTATATAATTGTTAAATAAAATACTTTTTTTAGGCTAGTATTAAAAAATATTATTGAGAACAGAACTCCCCGTTCTCTGTATTTCTTGTAAATAAATCTGATCAAAAGATAACTAGTTCTGTTTTATGTAGTTTTAATTGTTCCTTGTTCATATTTACTTTTGTACAGAATTAGGTGAATGATCTCTTACCTGCTCAAGTTGGCTTTCAGTCAATGAATGAATCATTCATTGTAATCCAGCTCTCATTTTATGTCAACCGCTCATATTTACGTCATGAGCTTTCCCTAATAGGTATATATTGTGTGTACTAGCTAGCTGATTTTGAGTTGAAAGGAATTTTCATATGTTGGCCGCGGTAATATTATGAAGAATAGATTGACGAACTAGGGGATTTGCCGATACGTGGATGATCGTTTCCGTCAAGTGTGTCATGGTTTGCAGTTAAAATATCTTCAATAAGTTTTTATCGTTTTTGCTGATGAAGTGGGGTATACTTGCGTCTAATTTTCAACTAATGAATCATTTCACGCTCGATTCATCTGTTTTTTAAGTACGCCATTTATATTTTAATCCTTATGCTTAGTTCACGAAAATGCCAAAGTTTTTCAGGAAAATTAACTGTTATTTAATAATAATAATGTGTATAATTTTATTCTCTTTTTGTTTATATATATATATATTCCTTTGTAACTATGTGTAGTTTATTGTTTTTCTTGGCTATTAATTTTTTTTTTAATATATTTAAGTTTAATTATAATTTTAAACTAAGTAAAGGAAGTATTGTGATGGTGAAAAATTTCGGTTTTCAGATTTCAACAGAAATATCCATTTGACCATCCCTGAATTCGTTCTGAGTAAATTCGGCGTGATGTCTGTACGTATGTACGTACGTGCGTATATATCTCGCATAACTCAAAAACGATTAGCTGTAAAATATTGAAATTATGGATTTAGTACTGTTGTAACATGTAGTTTTGTACCTCTCCATTTGATTGCAATCGGCTGAACTAAAAGTGTTCAAAAAAGTCCGAAATTCCCAAAATATTGGATTTTGGACTTTCTCTTAACTGCAGTAATAAGCCCTCATTGAGAGATTTTCAAAGATATATCACAAATTATACCCTGTTTCATCAGTTCCAGAGTTATAGCAAAATAAAATTTTAATTAATGAAATATTTGGATTTTCGGATTCTCCCATTTGCATTGCAATGATCTTGAATCATAAATTTATTCTTTAGCAGTTTTGAGCTTGATTTTAGAGTTTTATATGAATTTGTTTGAATCATCTGAAATATAAACTATTTAGGTTACTACTTATTAAGTAGTGAATAAGTACTTATTTTATGGTTGAGGAATTGACTGTTCTAATAGTGCTTGGAAAGTGAGTTTAAATATATATATATATAATATAGAATTGATGGTTACTAAATAGCCCAGAGGTTTTTTGTCACATCAGACTTTAATTTGCAATGACCTTTTTACAGAATCTTGAAAGTATATCTTAATAATTGAGTAATTACTCGTTAATTAATGTATGGGATTCAAGTAGAAATTTTTACAAGCAGTTAAAATTATTCTGTTAATAAGTTTGACCTTTTGACTTTGTTCAGTAATCGTTGTATTTGAATTCAGAATGCTTGGTAAATTTTAATATGTATAATTTGTTTCACTCAAAAGTTTCACTCATTGATGACCAAAATACTATTTTTTGTTAAATATAAATAACTTTGTAAAATTGAGAATAAATATTGATAGAAATTACTGTAAATAAATAAAATTTGTTTATTTTGTTCAGTAATAATAGATGATATATATCACACTTGGGGTTGGGTAGGTATGCTACACTACGGATTAAAAAAATGGAACTGGCACAGAATTTACTTGGGTGGATGAAAGAAAGCCACAGTTTTCTTTTGGTTTAACCACCAAACCACTGAGAAGGTTTTTATATATAATATTAGTGGTCCAATTTGCCAGTTGAATCACAAATTGTGAAAACTATAATTATTATTTATCAGTATTATTCTAAGAACCATGAGGATAATGTCCAGTGGATAGAGTCTTCTCATTAAATGGGAATGGTGTAAACATGTAATAATTATTTAGGTAAATAATCTGTATGGAAGAAAAAAAATTTATTTGATTTATTATCATTTTTCGCAAAATGAGAGTCATTTCTATGAGTTAATTTTTCTATAACATGATTCTGATATATTTTCATAAATAGTTTCTTAAGAAATTTAATTGTAAAAGTTCAGTAAAATATCCACAAAGGATAGACAGGACAATGATATATTTCATAGATTAATCAAAATATATCGCAAAAGTTAAGCAATGTTGAATACAGTTTACTACATGATGTTAGTATCTGTTACTAGTTAATGTCCATGGCGGTTGGCACCACTGAAAATATCTTTGTAAAGAATGAAACAAAAAAAAATAATTGAAAAAAGAAAATTATTTTGTTGCAATATATTCATAGTTAATAATCCTGTATTACTTCTCTTATAAACTCTTAACTTGTGTTCACAGGTAACGTTAAGAAGTTCATTAACTAACATACTTATGAAATTAACATTAAAAAATAATTCCATTTGGAAGTACAGTTATAGTGTGGATATAGCTTGCAGTTATGGTCCTTGTTTTTATATTTGACATCTATGCCTTTGACTATATATTGCCATTGGTTCTTGCACCAGTGGAGCTATAGGAACATGAATTTCTCTGTTTTTTATTTTTATTAATAATTGAAGGCTTGTTATTTTTTCTCAATGACGGGTCAATACTGAATCTCTACAGGCACAGGATGGAGATGCTGTTAAAGAATAATTCCAGTAAGTGATAATATTGGTGAGGAATGGGAATAATAAAGAAAGCAGCTTTTGAAGCCCTTGGAGCCTTTGAATACACTGGAGAAAGTCATAGAGGAGAAAGATTAATTTATTGAGTGAAGAGATGAGAATGAGAGGGGGGTAGGTGGTACTGAAGGAAAAAGAATTATATAAAATAGTTTACAACAAATAAGGAGAAAGGTAGAGATATGTACATCAGAGGAAAATTGCTAAACAAATTTGTAAAGAACAGAAGAGAATGAAGCGGGATTCATTTATAATTAGAATCGAAAATGATGTCCATATGTCAGAATTTGCTTACAAAATTATGTGGTGATTAAGATGTGAGGAGAATGGTTGTTCCCAAATTCCAGTTGTGGGACATGAAGAATTTCTGACTTGTTTCCAACAGCTTTGCTTTATGGATTATTTTAATGAAGAAATTTTGGATGATCAAAATGTTGACAACTTGGAAATTGACAAGTTTGGAAATTTCAGAGTTAAAAAATGATGTAAAGAAAAGTCAAGAATAGGAAGGTCTTAGGAAGTGACAGCATAGTGCTAGAATTAATAAAGTGCTCTTCTAAGAATTTTGAACACAGATTCTTGAGATTTCTAAATTTATGCTGGACTAAACTCAAGATAACAGATGAATGGAGATTTAGCTGTTGCCTAATCGTGCCTATTTTTAAAAAAGGAAACAGAAGTAAGTGTAAGAATTATCGTGGGATCAACCTAAGTACGGAAAAAAAAAAAAAAATAAAATTCCTCAAAATAAAATTTCTCAAGAATACTTACTCAAAAATTAAAGGTATTAGTCGAAAGATCTTTGAGAGAAGAGCAATCTGACTTCAGGAAAGGAAGATTTTGTGCCAACAGTGTCTGCTTTAAAGTAAATCATTGGGAAGCACCAAGAGTACAGTCGCCAAACCAAGTGTTGTTTGTAAATTTGAAGAAAGCCTTTGATAAAGTAAACAGGGTAAAATTATGGAAAATATTGAAGAAAAGAGGAATACCAAGACAGCATATACTTCAGACAGCTTATCATGCAGGAAATGTACAGCAATACACAGGTAGCCATGACTGTAGATAAGAATAATAAATTAAGAGTAAATTTTGGTGTTTGACAAGGATTAATTTAAGATTTTCAAGTTTGATCATTGAGATCCGTTAAGGGAACTAGATCTAAATTATTGATGTTGCAATCAGTGCTTTGTTACTGATATAGACTGTATTTCAATGCATGAGACATTTACAGTTGCTTATAGCTTGTTTGTTTAAAATTGGACTAGGTGGAGGGTTTGCGCTTCTGTGAACTCGGTTAGCTAGTTCAGAGAGAACAGAAGAGAGATGTCTGAAATAAGCCTGCAGCAAAGGCAAAGGCTGAGTCAAAATTCACTAATGCAAAAGTCTATCAAGGTATTGATTCATGACTGTGGTATGTAATCAGTTAGAGGGTTCATAGTTGACCTCCATTTAAGCCTTTCAAGGCTAGGAACAGGGATGGTTGGCTGCTGGAATTGCCACAAGGTGGCTATCTTCCCCTACAGGGGTTGCGATGTTCGACTTTAAGGATGTAGCTTATCACACCACTTCTGTTTAATATTGACAATCTCCTTAGGCTTTGGATAAGCAAGATCAGGAATTATATGTATGATCTAAATTCAGAGAGCTTTGTTTTCTCAGTGTTCTTTGCAGATGACCTGATAATTGTTGCAGATTGTGAAAGCAATCAGTGGCACCAGTTGAGTTTGGTTAAAAGAATATAATGTGACAGTCACAGTAAGTAAGACCCAGGTTATGACTTTCAACGGTAGAGATATTATGAGATCAAAAATCGTCTTTGGTAAGGATGTAATAAACAGAGTTTGTAATGCACAATATTTCGGATGCACGATTTCTGTGGTTGGAGAGTCTTATGTGGGCAACGAAATAGAAAAATTTAATAAATAATAAAAAGAAATTTGAAAAATAAAGTGAATAAAGATACACTTATAAAATTTTATTATGTATTTTCTATTCCGACATTTACATATGGATCGGAGGCTTGGTGTGCTGATAACTGGTATATCATTTTTGTTGATGTCATCAGTCACTTTATTGCAAATTTTTTTCTTGCTGATTATGTAAAATAGATATTTTTTATAATAACTTATATAATATATAATTTTATATTATGTACATTGAGCCGTCTGAGAATGCTTTGGAAGTTCGTATAAAGAAATTAGAAGTAAGTAAAAATATAAAAATAAATATTTATTTTTCTTTGCCATTTTCATATAACTTAAAATAATCATCATTTGTATCAAATCAATCTTTTATTCTGATCAATATATAGTAATAATAAAAGCAGTGGTTTGGATGGATCAAAGGAAACCCAACATCAAACCTTGATTAGTATAGCACAGTTAAAAAATAAATTATGAAATTAAAAAAAAAAATAAATAAATAAACATGGTTAAAGTCTATATTAATTATTTTAAATTGAAATACAAAAAATAATATTAACGTAAATATTACATGAAGATACTAATTATAAAAAATTATCTCTGTTCGAAAGACATCAATGAAAATTGTTTGGTTGATATTTATGTACATGTTAAAATAGTATGCAGAGAATTCAGGGTTTTTTCTTTCAATTTCTAATTAACATAAAAATACAGAGTTGTAATTTATGGATATCTAAAAGCTGTCTTATAAGCAGGAAAAAAGAAAAAAAAAAAACCACTCAAGAGAGAAATTTAAAATTTTTATATAGAATAGAATGGAATTGAAACAAATTATTTTAAAGGGCATTGAAAATCAAAAATTTTGATGTAAAAATTACAGGTTATGACAATTCAAACCAAAGTAGCAGAAAATTTAATATTCTTCACAGCTAGTTTAAAAATCTGATGTAGACACTACATAACTTCCTTATGTGCCTATTAAATTATATATACACATTTTTTTTTGTAAAATGAAAAGTACATAAAATTTTATTTCATTAATAACTTGTGATATTTTTTCATGTATATATATATATATATTTATTGTTCTTACGGAATTATTATTTACTGTAAAAATCTTTTTTACAATCTGAGATTAATAATTATTAATAAATCTTCATAAATATTAATAAAGATAAAGTAGGATTTGAACTTATGTGCCTTCCCCTTGTAAGATCCAAGTGTTTAATTAATTAAAATTTTATTTGGCTGTAATTGTGGAACCAGTGAAATTAAGGTAATTAATTATTTACTATGGTAAGTGGTAATTAATTACCACTTATGGTATATCGTTGAATCCAAATTAATTGGATTTTTTTGGACATTTTTGGTCCAGTCAAGATTACAATCAAAAGGGGAGGTGTACAACTAGATGTTCACAACAGCCCTAAATCCGAAATTCTAACATGTTTAATTTTGGTTAATTGTTTTTGAGTTATATGAGATACATATGTACATATACATATGATATGCTGAAACTAGTCAAAATAGATTCAGGGATGGTCGAAATACGTATTTACATTGAAATCTGGAATTTTTCATGATCACAATATTTACTTTACTTAATTCAAAGAAGTAAAAAGATCCACAGTACCTCCCAAGTAATGGTCTCGCATCTTTTGATAAATTTTATTTATTTTGTAATGTTTCTGCTTTTGAGTAGTTATTTTAAGAGATAGTGTAAAACACTTTTTAAAATTATCTGCAAAAACTATTAAAAAATTTCAATATTGTTTAGGTTTGGTGTAGTCCAAACATTTTTTGTCAAAATTGTTTTTTCCAACGATGACCACTTTAAAACAATGTGTTACAATCTGTTATGATTTAATTTAAATCTCTTGAGTTGTCCATCTCATTGGTTGTTGATGCCTCCTGGCTGCCTCAGGTGTGGTGATTTTTCTTGAAAAGTAGATTGTTTGGAGGTAGGAGTGTTTGGTAAATTAAATTTTTCTACATTTAATTATTGAAAATTTATTTAAGGGATTTCTGTATTTTATTAATTCTGTATCTTTCTTATTCCCTGCAATGCTCTATGCGAATTTTCCATTGTTTGAAACAGTGCTGGAAGTCTTGCTCTGTAAGCTCTTTCATGACGCGTGCTGATTTTACTTTCACAGCTTCAACACTTTAAAATGTTGATTTTAATACAGATTCGATGTTGGAGAACAGATAAAAGACACATGAGCCAAATCAAGCGAATAAGGGGGATAGTCTAACAGTTCGTGTGATGTATTTGGCTAGAAATGTCTTTAACAGACAATGCAGTGTGAGCTGGTGTGTTGTCCTGATGAAGAACCCATGACTTGTTTTTCCACAATTCGGCTCATTTTTTTCTTATTTTTTCATGGAGTTGAGCAAGGACCTCACGGTAATAATATTGATTAATAGTCTTATCTTCAGGAACCCTTGAAGGTACACAAGAATATCGAAAAAAAATCATCATTGCTTTGAATTTGATTTGCTCATTCAAGGTTTTTAACTCTCAATGAAGTTAAGGCCATCCAATGCATGGATTGATGCTTAGTTTCTGGTTCATAAATGATAGACCAAGATTCATCACATGTTATTACTCTTTCTAAGAAGTTTGGGTCGTTTTCAGTGGCATTCATAGTGTTGGAACAAACATTTTCACGAGCTTCTTTTTGTTGAGTCATGAGAATTTTAGGCACCATTTCTGTGCACACCTTTTGCCTGTTAAAATTGTGTAGAATTTACCTTACGCATCCTTTGTCAATTCCTACAGTTTCATCAATCACATGAATAGTTAACCAACAGTCAGGTCAGATCAGATCAGATTACCCAATTTTTCAATATTTTTATTCATTTTTGATGTGAAAGGGTGATTTGGGTGAACATCATCTTCAACATCTTTTCAGCCATCTTAAACCACTCAAAAACCCATGCTTGTGATAAACATTCATTGCCATATATATATATATTTTTTTAATTAAAGATAAGTTTCAGTAGTGGTTTTTTCCAAGTTTCATATGAAATTTCAGACAATTTTTTGCTCTAATAAAACACTTAATAATTTTTTCGGCCAAACAAAAAACTGATGTTATCCAAACGAATGTCAGATTAATATGTCTACAGAAATTGTAGTGGCAACAGTCAAAAGAGAAGGCTTCACCCTACACAGCTGTTCCCGTACGAGTTTGGCACTTGCATAGTTCTGTAGCAGCATTAGTCTCATTATGTAATAGTCTTAGTTCTATAATTTTATTAGTAAGGATTATTAAGGAAACCAGTATATTTTAATGATTACTTTATAAAAATTGAAAGCTAGAATCAAATAATCTATGTATTTATTTAACAACAAATATATTAAAATTACATAAAAATCTTAAGATTAACTATTTTACTTCTATTAAAATTTATTTGATGTTATAAGTTGGAACAGCATGTTTTTTTTTATTGATAACAAAACTTGAATTGCTCGAAAATTAATAATATAAATTCTTATTGTGACGAGTAAATTATTTAGATTACATCAGTAATGGGTAAATGTGATGCGATATAAAAAATATAGGAACTACTCTCGGTATTGTGAATTGATCTACGGAAACTATAGTACAGTAAAACCTTGTTTATGTTGTTTAAAACAATTTACAATTATATAATATTAAACTAAACACGATTAAAATCAACGTTAATAAAATTATGAACACATCAAGTTACTATTACTGTAAAAAAATAACTACAAAAAATGTACTGATTAGGTGTTAATTGAATTAACATTATTTAACATTAAATTGAATTAATTTAATTTAATTTATTTATGTATTTGGAATGGGAAGCAGGAAATTTAAGTTTTTTCAGAATTTTTTATTCTTATTAAATAAATTAAATTATAATATTTATAATAAAAAAATTTTTAATTATATTTTAAATAATTTTGTGGGAAGTTTTTTTAAATGATCTGATAATTTGTTAGAAATTGAAACGGAAGCATAATATGATTGGGCCTTTCTCGTAATTGTGTTAAGTTAAACAAAAGCTTTTATCTCAGTTTTATGCAGGTGGATATTTTGTATTTTTATTTTAAGAGCAAGTGACTTTTTCTTTTAGCAAAGATTGCACATTACTAAATACAAAAACATATCTCATTTGAGTTTGATTGTAAAACAATTTCAGAGCATTGAAATAACTATTATTAAAATCTTAGTTTATTTTTTAACAGATTGACTGACGTCATGGGGAGGTAATAATTTAGTTTCAAAATTGTATTTTTGCTTTTGGAAATCTGAAAGTATACAATAGTAATGCAGGATTTTTCAAATTATAAACTATAATTATTATGAAGCAAATTTCTTATATTAAACTTCAAATTATTAAATTTCTATAAATTATCTGAGATTCAACCAGCTTATATATTTGAATGTAAAATTACGTAAAAGATCATTTGCTGAATGGTAATAAGAAAAATTTTTTTTTTCTTTTTTTCTACAGTGTGGTGAGCAGCCGAAACCAAACATCTCATCACAGATCATCCGGCTGGAGTTACGAGAGCGCTTCAAGGTATCCACCACCTGCCTCAACACCAGAGGTCAGTTATCAGGAAGACAGGCGAGAACCGACCCCAGTGGTTGTTTTACATAAGAAACATTCTAAATCAAGGTGAGTGTTTTAAAGTATTTTTAGATATTTAATTAGTTGAAAATTTGGTCAGTCGCACTGTTGTTGTTGACTTGCTGGTACTTAACAGTTTGCTGTTAGACCTGATTAAGTTGTGTGTTCGGCGGCGCTTTGATGTCATGATATTTTTTCTTCATTTCATCCTTGTAAACAAAATATTTTATTTTAGTTAATTATAAATCTTCCATTTGCGTTCCATTCGCTTAATTTATTTTTTATTTATTTTTTTTTTTTTAGTCATCTCCCCCTCTTTCTGCCATTGAAATGCTTTGAGGCTCATATATATTGAAAAGGATTGAAGTTAGGAAAAAATGTTTGTAGGAGTGTAATCAAGTATTTCTGATTTGGGTGTAGGAGTCAACCTTCTAATAGATAAGTCACCCTCAGTGTTGCAGTCTTTGCAGTGCTTCCTTAATAATTGTGAACTGGTTCTTCTACTTGGGTATTCTAGTTTCGTAAGGCCCATTTGATACTGTTATAAAAACTAGATTACCCTTTAACTTTTATGATAAAGTTTCACTTTGTTTCTGTTGTAAATAGTCTTTTCGTGAAAGGTAACTGTATTTCCCTCTTTATTGACATCGATTATTTCACTTATTTACTAATTTGATTATTTTGTTGGAATTCTTTTCTTGTTATTTTGAGTATACACTTTCAATGTGTCTGATCATGATGAGGATCCTATCGTTGGTGGTTAAGTGTAATGCGTAATGCACAGTCTCTCATAATTAAAAAGAGATCAGATGAAACAATTATTGTGTAAAAGTTATTATTATTTACTTCAAAAACTTACATTTATTTTTCCGTTAAGTTATAACTATACATTTTTACAATTGTGAGAACTGGTTTTCTTATACCATTATTGAATATAATTGTCTTTATTTGATCCACAACCTCATTGAACCTTCAGTTCATCATTTGTGATGAAATGAATACTCCTAATATCCCTGTTCAATTGCAGAAAAAATAAAAAAAATTGCAGAATGCTAAATCTGGGGAGTATAGAGGGCCTAGAATAGGTTCAAATTTCAACTTAATCAAGGACTAGGCGCTTGTATGCGATTTGTGCATCAGAGCATTATTCAATTGCAAAATTGTTGGCTCCATGAATTGTCAGATATGACAAATGTTTAATATCCATGAATCGTACAGAATTCACAGTTGATCCTCTTTCAGATAGATGTTCACATTTCATGTGTTTGGAATCCCAGAATGCTGTGAAGAGTATTTTATTTGCAGAGGATTGTGCCTTGAATTTTTTTTTATTTTGGTGGACAGTAGTGCCATGCTGGTATTCCATATTCTGTTGTTTTTGCTCTAGTCATATTGATTCACACAAGTTTTGTCTCCTGTCCCAGTATTGAAAAGGAAGTCATCTTTGTTGTTGTCAATCACTGTGCATTGTTTTCAGTGCGTTGACATAACAGGCATACTTGACTCCATAATAATGCTGACTGGCCAAAAATGTAATCAAGTGGGTTAATATGTTTTGGAATGGGACCGAAACTACAAAATAATAGCATGTGTACTTTGTATGACATTCTGTCTCATTATGTTCCATTATGTTGTGCTTTATATTTCAGCCATCTGTTTTACTTTCTTTTTTATGATTCTGTTTTTTAGACTTTATTTGAATAAATTGTATTCTTAAATCTGTATTCAATATATTAACCAGGTGTTTATAACCACCAAGTTTTTCTCTTAAAGAATTTTTTTTGTGTATTTCCCCATTATAAAGTTATTTAATTTAATTAATAACATGTATATCTTTGTATTTCATTGAAGTAAAAGTTCTGTTTGGTCCAACTATTACATTTCTTATTTATTTTCATTTTGATTTTGCATAACATCTCATAATCGAGCAGGAGAGTAGGTATGTCATTATATGTCAGCAATACATTGTCATGCAGCAATGACAATAAAAAAATCATATCATGCAATTTAAAGTAATACAATGTATTATAATGCAGTATAAAATCAATAAAAAACAATAAAATTAATGCAGCTTAAAAAAAGAAAAAATAATAGCAACTGTGTATATTAATTTTCTTTTCAGCCATTTATTACTTTACTTGCAAGTCATCCACTATTCGTAATTGTGTTATAAGTTTAAAAATATTTACGATCGACTTAATTCATAATTTCAATATGTTGTAAATTGTTATCAATAATAACTTTTGTATTAACTTTTTTCTTGTACAAAAATTTAGTAAATACTTATTTTATGATATTTTTTTTCACAAAACATTATTTTTTTAATTATAAAATGTTGTATTATTGGTCATGCCAACAATATTTACACTTGCTGTTAGATTTGGCTGTTATGGTGTTTATTAACCAAAAGGAAAACTTTTCCAATTGTTAATTTCATTAATCCAAATAGATGCTTGTTGTAAAGTAAATTTCTAAAGATTAATTTTTATTTTAAACGTTTTATGTAAAATACATTGTAATTGTAATTTTAAGATACAGGATTATTATAAAATAATGGCTGGTTTAAGGTACGAATTAGTTCAAACGAATGGCCAAAAAATTACCACGTTACATTCTATAAATGATTGTCCTAAAGTATTGCTGTCATTTAGAGGATGGATAACAAGGTTTAATTTTATTTAAAGTAAGTCTTAAATTTTCTATACCATTTTTCAATGCAGTCAGAAGAGAATGATAAAAATAAATAAGGTTTTATTCAGATTGGTATTTATAAAATAATTACGTCAATAGTGGATAGATATGCTACTCATCATCGGATATTAAAATGAACTTCCTCAGTATTAGTTTAAATGGATTAAGGAAAACCATGATAAAAACCTTGATCTAAGCAGAATGATGAATATAGAATTATTTTTAAAATAAGATATAGATATGATTATAATCTTTACTATTTTTTAAAATTATAAACAAATGAAATAGATTAGGGTAACTAAATGATGTTAGATTTAAAAAATAACTACAAGGTACATCGCTATCCAGAATTTGTTAGTTATTTTTAGTACTTATTTATGTAGTTGATGAATTGGTTGCAGAAATTTTGGAATTTGTCTTTTAATTACTATTATTTAAAAAGCTGACAACACAGTTGTAGGACTCTCCCATCATATGACTAAAGCCGTGTATCTGAAAGTCGTACAACTGTGGGTTTTTTTTGTTATATAGGCTTACACACACAACTTAATTCAAAAGATTTATAATTTTATTTAAATATAATATATTTTTGTTTATTTAATTCAGTCATTCTAAATAAAGTGCGTGCGCATACTGTATTTAATTTGTGTGCGTGTGGCGGTTCTAGATGTGACGCTCAACTCTACTAAACTAATGTAATTTCACAACTTATATAGAACAAATTTCACTTGTACAATCGGTAGACTGGTGTAACCACAAGGCTTAATGTACCAGGTACTGTTTCATTCAGCCGGGTGGTTGATTGAGTTCAAGAAGTGATCAGACTGAGTTACTTTTTAACATTTCAAATTTTATCCATTTAATTAATTCTACTGCTCATCTATGACATCACAACATAGCAGATGATTACAACAGCATTTTTTGGGTTGGGGTTACAATTTTGCAAAAGTTTGTTTTTACAAATATTGTTATTTTCTAATTGTTAACAAATGTACATAAGAAAAATAACACCTTAATTATGTGAAATCTCAAGATACTGAGTGTGACTTTGCAGTGCAGCTACACCTTATTGACTTGAGTTGAAAATTTGATGGCATCAGTGCCTCATAGGTAGAAATAATCTGAGCAAATTTGGTCAAAATAGGTCCAGTGTTTATTATTAGAGGCCATAGCTGAAAATGTGTACATATGAACATTATTAACACCTGGAAAATTTTAACATGTTAAATTTTAATGTTGTGTAATGTAGTAATACTTAGGGATTTTTAATTAAAAAGATAGCACTTTCCAAAATTAATATAAAGAAAAAGATCTTTAGTATTGTTATTGTAAAAGATAAAAATTGCAATAGTTAAGGTATGAAAACCGATATTGTTTGTATTTTTTTTTTTATATTTATCTGATAAAATTGTCAAAGAGATTTTTATTTGGCTAATTGCTTTTATAGTTCTATAAAACATTTTTACAATGCCATTTGTATTTGTATAATGGTATTATACCATGAAGAACGAATTAATGAATGTATTGTCAAAGAGTGATGTCACCAATTCTCTTAAATTAAATTGCTTATGGGTTTAAAATCGGTTTTGAATTTGAAAGTGTTTACGTTTACCAGATTTTTTTTAGATAGGAGAAAATAATAAATATATCTATCAGTATTTTTATTCATTGAAAAGCTGTGGCTGTGATTTTAAAATATATTGTTAATCATTTTTTATGTTTGTCAGGTAATCTGTAAATGTAGAATTTATCAAAATTTTTTTTTTTTGTTGAAGTGGTTTTCCATTTCAAAAATAATTTCTTCAGTTTTTTATTTTTGTTTTGATCGACTGAGGATCACGTAAAGCAACATTTTAGATTCATTTCTCTTTCTTATTGGTGCTTTCTTTCCTATAGTTGTTAATTCTATAGCTTTGTATTTGCCTTCTCCCTTTTGAACAGACATTGGTTTTTACTTCCTTAATTGTGGAGTGATTTAGTATGATTCTTTTTTGCATTAAAGTTCTGCTATGAAATTGTATTACATTGATTGTACAGGCTATAAATTTTTTAATTATTTATAACTATGCAAAATTTAATAAGAATATTGTACTGTTATTTTATCAAAAATTATATGATGTTAAATTTTGGTTAATTATTTTGTTTTTTTCACATATTAATGTCAATAGTTTTGATTTTAATGCTCCATTTGTAAAATAATTTAGTTTGTTGACCTCATAAATAGAATATCCATTAATAAAAATGATAGTATTTCTTTTTCGCTCATAAAGCAGAATTACTGGCTGTTTTATTTAATGATAAATTCTTTTGGCACAATCAAACTGTATGATTTGCTTTCAAAAAGCATAATAAAATGTTAAACGATAACATATAATTTCACCTTAATTATATCTCTTCGAGCTTCTTCAAAAAATCAGAATGAGTTTTCAGGGATAAGGAACAGGTTTTAACATGATTGTGTCCATAAGTCTAATCATGTTTACCGATATCTAGAAAATTAATAAAAATGTTTAATTATTCTTATACCTATTAAAGTCCTATCTTTCGCTTAAAATAGTAGTCGCTTGTTCTTAAAAAATAATAGTATCCCACTCTAGCAGACGTAACAAGAGAAATGTTCTCATTTAACCTGAGATAATACTACATCTTACATGAAAGTCTTATTATGTTTCTATTGACCTGTTTAAAAAAAATAAATGAATTTCTTTTACATAAGTAACATTACTCTGTTGATGAATTCTGTTGCTGATTTTGTTTGACCATTATGATCTTATGAAATAACTGCGATTTCTTTTTTTGAGTATTCTTCATTTGTTCGCTAAATTATAATTTCATTTTTCGACCAGTTTTTTGCCTTTTTCTTTTCTCCCTCCTGGAAATACTAAAATTTCTTAATCTTTCTTCCTTTTAAAAGTTTTCCATTCATAATATCCACGTTTTTAATGCCGATTTCATCTATTAATTTCTTTTTCTTTTATCCAATTTTTAACTGTTTGGGATTAGAGTTGAAATGTTCAAATATTTTCTTACTTACCTGTCATCATGTGTCCAGATTAAGTGTCTCTTTTGAGACACTTTGTGTCACAGATGTATTTCTCTTTTTTTATAATTTTGTCTGATAGTTTTCCATTTTCCAAATGAATTTCTTTATTCCTTGTTTTCTATATCTTTTATACTTCCTTGTACAAAGTAAAGGAAATATTGTGATCATGAAAAATTTCAGTTTTCATTTTGGCGATCCCAAATCCATATTGACTAATTTTGGCATGACGTCGTACATACATGTATTTTGCATAAATAAAATATACTAGCCATAGGTTATTAAAATTTTGGATTTAGGACTGTTGTAACATCTAGTTTTCTACCTTTACTTTTGATTGCAATTGACTGAACCGAAAGTGTCCAAAAAAAGCCCAAATTGGGATTTTGGATGTTTTCTTAACAATAGTAATAAGCCTTCATTGAGATGCTTTTCATTAGTATATCGTAAGTGGTATTTATTTTCATTGCTTCCAGAGTTATAGTGAAATAAAATTTTGATTAATGAAATATTTGGATCATACATGAGGAAAGCCCCCATGTATGGTCTTGGTTTGAATCGACTTTATTTATTTATTAAAAAAAATTTTTTTTTTTAATTTACGAGTAAATATATTGATTAATTAATAATTATTAACCCCTGATTGTAAAAACATTTGTATGATAAGTAATAATTCAATAATAACAATAAAAAAAAGGAAAAAAATATCCAAATTGTTAATGAATTAAAATATTATATACTTTTCATTTTCATAAAACGTATATATATATAATTTAATAGGTGTACAAGGAAATCATGTTGTGTTCATCAGATTTTTTATTTTTTAGGTTCTGAGATTTTCTCAGAATTTTCCATTTTTGCTTTTCCAACTCCTTTATTTCTCTTTTCCTCATTAAGGATAAACATCTGCTGCATATAGAAAATCTGGTATTTATTGGATGTGTCCTTTTTTCAGTTAAAAATCTAGTTCTGTTTTTCTATCTATGATTTTGCTAGCTTTTTTGTCTAGTCAATTTGTCTGTATCACTTTCTCTATGTATTCAGTTAATTGTTCTTTCTGTATTTTTGTGTTTCAAACTTTTGGTTACGGTTTTTATATCTGTCATAAATTTGTCTTTTCGAAGGATGTTTTTGCATGACAGTTTTTCTGCTATTTATTTTAGTAAATTTATGAGTTGTGTTCTGTTACAATTTAAATAATACTAATTAAAAAAATTGAAAAAAAAAAACAAATTCTCTGCATTTGCTTCAACGTCTATGTAAATATTTGTTGAAATAATTTTCATTATCGCCTTCTGCATTGTTAATTTTTTTATTTTATTTAGAATCTTTCATATATTTATGTTAACATTGGTTAAAACTGTGTTTTTGTTGTCATTCCTTTGATCCATTGTAATTAATATTGCGGTGATATCATTTACATAATAAACTGAACAGAATATAATTATTCCTATAATTATTAGTTGTTTTGAATAGTCATTTCTCAATTAAAAAAAAAAAAACGCAGTAAATCTGTATTAAAAAATTAATTTTAGCCATAAGTTTGCAAAGTAAGAGACCTGTTAGTTCATTTTTGAAAATAATCTAATTTCGCATTTATTTGATTAGTAATAATATTATTCATAGTTGGAGTTATCTATTGGTATTTGTGGTGGTGTCATTGTCCTTGATAGATTCATGTTTCTGGTGTCATGGTGACATGGCTCCTTTTTTACTGAATTTGATTAGTTTTCAACACATTTTAGCAGATTATACTTATACTAACAATATCGTTGATACAATTACATTTAGTTAATTATTTTTATTACATGGATAGTAGTTAATCTTACAATATACTTGTATTTTTATGTGTTGTTAATTTGATGCAGTTTATTTTTTATACTAAATTATTATTTTTGTTTATTTTGTCCAGGTTACAATGCCGTTCTTATTGCAGGTAACATTTTCTTTATTATTTAGTTAATGTAATATAGGTAGTTGTTCATTAAGTTAATTCCTATTAACATTACTAAGTTACAACCATCAAAATAAAAAATAAAAAATTTAAATGTATACTGTACCGTATTAATTACATTTAATTGTGTTAACAATAGTTGTTGAATCCTATTAATAACATTTATTTATGTTTTAAATAACGTCCAAAATAGTTTTTATTCATGTAAGTACAGTGGCGAACAAATTTATCCGAACATATTTTTAACAGAAAATTTTATTTTTAAAAGAAAAAATGTTTAATAGTCAAACTTACTCAAATTTAATAGTTTATGTGCCCTCCTTTGTTTTTGATTATCTCATTAATCCTCTTTGATTATCTCATTAATCTGCCATTGATTCTTCTAAGGTATAATAATGATTTTTTATATTTTTCATCTGGAAACCAAACCTGTATCTTTGAACTAATAAAGTCAATTTTTGTGTTAAAATTTATTTTTCAAAGTCTTCATTTTAATATGGTCCATAGATTTTCAATCGGATACAGGATTCAGGTTCTTGGCTTTGAAAGCACTCAAATTTTTTGGTTTTTGACAAACTCTTTTGCTTTGTTTGATATGTGGCATGGTGCAAGTTCCTGTTGGAAAATGAGTTCTGGGTTCTTTAAACAGGACTATCTTTTTTTTATATACATTAATGTATCGGTCCATTTCATCATCTTATCCATAGGCATAAGTGCTCCTTACCCTTCATATGTAAAACAGCCACAAAACACCTATTTAGCTGGGTGTTTGGGTGCTTGTTGCAGATGTGCTGGCATATCACGACTTACGAATGTAGGCTACACTCTCCCTTTGGATAAAGAAATAAGTCTATTGTGATAAAGTAACTGCTTTTCACATCTAAATAGTTCATTCTTTATGTTCCTTTGCCCATTGAGGTCATTTTGTCTTCATAACTTTTGTTGGTAGCAATTGCTTCTTTCTAGATTTCGGAGCAATCCTTCCCCCTGTCAACAATCTTCTATGAACTGTCATATCAGAAACTTTAGTTCCATTGGCTCTCAAGTTGCTATCAAGTCAACGGCTGACAATCGGGGATAAATTTTGCTTAATCGATCTTGTTTAGGCGTGGTTTTCTTTTTCTGTCCACATTTTTCTTTTCTCTTTGGAGAGATGGAACCTCTTTCCCTAAACCTTTTCACGATTTCATTTGTAGTTCCTAAGCCCAAACTAGATTCACTGGCAAACTGTTTTTGAGTCATTTGTGTCAATTTTTTATCGCTTTCATGGGGTTATAATCATTGTATTAACTACAAATGAATAACAAACTTATAACAGAAACTCACAAGGTCACATAACACTAATTGACAATGAATTACAAAAACCAATAATTCTGTTTGTATTTGAACTAACAGTTAGGTTATGATCTGAAACACCAAACAGTAAGCAGTCTGCCATAGAATGAAAATTCCCTACCACAGAACAACAATTCCCTTAGTTCAGATTAATTTGTTTGCTAAAGTATATAAAAAAAAGAAGTATAATAAGTACGATTAAATTATTTTACATATCTCTTCTTTTACTTTTAATTTATTTATGTATATGAGTGGTAATATTTTATTTCTCTTAAACTACATACGTTATATTACTTCTCTATATAATTGGCTCATGAATTAAGACATTTATCGTATTGATATGCTAGCTTTAATATACCCTCATCATATTCTTCTGTCACAGTCCATTTAGCCATTGATTAACAACATTTTTAAGTTCATCATAGCCCACTTACCACTCAAAAATTCTTTCAATTTCCTAAACAAATTGTAATCAGTAGGAGCTGAGTCCGGATTTTATAGTGGGTTTAAATTAATTTGGGTTAAATTTCCATCCAAATCTTCTTAGTAAATTGTATGTCGAACATGCAATATGTGAACGTGCATTATTGTGCAGCAGGATGATGTCAGCCACTCACGTCACCAATTTTGAATAGCATGAAACATCAGGAAAAAGAAGGGTCAGGTTGGACTGTTGAGCAATGATCTATTTTGATTTTTTCATCAATGCTTTTCAATAAATCCTCTGTGATTGTTGAGGGTCTCCCCGAACGTTTATCATGCACATTAATTTTGTTATTTCTAAATCTTTCATACCATTTGCAGGTGTTTTTTTTCATTCATTACATTATCACCATACACAGAAGCTGACTGCCTATGAATTTCAGCCGGCTTAACGTTTTGATGGTTTAATAAGCCATATGACTCTTTAACGTATTTCATATTTGGTGGCAATATCGATTTTCCTATTCATTTTATAATGTAATAACTCACGTGTATTGAAAGATACTAAACCACGACAATTCAGACAACAACGCAGTGTATACATTACCAGCATGGCCATAAATGACAAAAGTTCACCAACCTTAGGGAGAGAAATTTCCCAATGGGGTGGTTTACTTTAGAGATAAATCTTGGTGTGTGTGTGTGTGCGTGCGCGCGTGTGTGTGTGTATATACATACAGGCCATGGTCATTTTCTTATAGTTTTGGCTGTTGAATGCCGTAATCTTTCTTTTGACTATACTTGGTTGTATTTGCTTTTAAAATCCTATTTATATATGTTAAATCTTGTATATGTAAGATGAAAATAAATTTCTTAGTTTTTCATGTTTTGATAAGTTTTTGCTATGAATTAATAATATTGGAGCACATTTTCTTGAAAATTTAAATTAAGATAAAATTTAAAGTATAATTTTAATTGTTCGTTTTAATTATCTGACTGAATTCACATGTGATATGTTTTTATTTAAGTGGTATATGAAAATCTGTTGTTTATCTCTGGTTTTATTTGTTTTGTGTGATATTGTGTTGATAAAATAAATAACAACATTCAAAATAAATACAAAATCAAGATAATAAAAAAAAAGATTAATATATGTAGACTGATTAAGAAAGAAAGTATCAAATAGTGAAAAAATAAATAAAAACAGTTAATATAAACATGGGTTCTGAAAATGGTTTTTTTTGTAGCGTTTGAAAAATTTCACTTTGATTTTTATATCATTTAATCGTGAATTAAATGAAATCATACTGAAATTCTTGAAATTACAGTAATTTGATGGTTTTTTCATATGATTTTACCAGAAAAATTGAATATAATATGTCCTGAAACTGTACCTGTAGTAATTTTTCAGGAAATTATTATAAAAACAAAAATACTCGTTTGGCAAAACAATTTTTTTTTACGTATGATAACTTAACTCGTTAAATTTCTAGTAATTAAAAATTTTTAAATAAAATATATGGAGAATTTTATTTAAAAAAAAAGTGATGTAAGTAATGTCAACTGAATGTAAAAAAAGTTGTGAGAATTTTACTTCTTGAAATTCTGTATAATCTTTATTTACAGTACTGAAATTTTGAGCATGTTGTATTAGGAGGTAGGAATACAATTAGGTTAATTGTTTTGCAATTATTGCTATGTATTTCCAAAACTGGTCATAAAACCTTATGAAAATTGGAAAAATTTCATCTACATAAGTTTGGGGTTTAATTGTACTTTTTTTATAAATACCAATATTAAACAATAAATTAGGCAAAAGTATTTCTGCACATTTGCCCTTTACAGTATTGATATCAGACCACTATAGATAACTAGGTTAGGGATTACGTGATTTCACATTTTATTAGGTTTTTCTTCTAATATCATTAGAAAAGTGCAAAATTTAAAATTTTTTCTTATAAGGAAATCTTATGATAGGATTTAAATTTTTGATAGTTATAATGCCCATCAGACAATAGGGGTAAAACAGAACCCAGATTTAACAAAAAAAAACAATTTTTTTTTTAAAGAAAAATTTTTTTAAAAACCTTTTTTAAATTTCATGACTTGAAAAGTATGTGTTACATTAAAATTAATATTTTACGAATTATAGGCATCTATTAGTCAAGGACATAACCATTTTTTACTTAAAATTTTCTAATTTTTATTTTTTTTTATTTCTAAAACATCAGTATTTAAAAAACATATTGCTGTATTTGAAGTGAAAGGCAGAACCCTGAAAAATTGCGCAACCCGTGGCCATTTTTCTTTTTAATTATAATTTTTTGATGATATTAATATCATAAAAAGATTTACTCATTTAGAAGGCAGGTATAGCTTAGGTGTTTTTTTAATACCCTTCAATTGATTTTTTCCTTCATTACATGTAACATTAGAAATGAAAATATTATTTCTGTCAAAAATTTACTTATTTTTAAAGAAAAATTTTTATGCAGTTTAAATTTGTTGATGATACTGTACAAGATCTGTCCAGAAAATAACAGAATATTTTTAATTATGCGCCAACAGAGATATTTAGTGATATTTGTTTGGCAGCATTTTATTTTGGATAACTTCCTCTGCAACACATATTGTTAGATTGTTGATATCTCATTTAGGTTTCACATTATTGTCATTTGAGTGCAACGTGTTTAAGTGTTAGCCCTGATTTTTGTAATGTACAATTTTCAGGAGCAATGAATACAATATAAAACTTTGTGTAAAACTGAGAAAAACTTTCATAGAAGCCTTCCAACTTTTGAAATAAGCTTACGGAGATGTGGTGGGTTGTATGCAATATTGCAAATGGTTTTCACAATTTATTAGTGGTCGTCAGTCAATTGAAGATGACCCTTGACAGAAAGGGCTTCAACAACTGATGAAGAATTAAGTAAAGTATAAATGTGATTGAGATTTTGCTTAAATGAAAAAATGTAATTAAAAGACTTTATTTTAAATATGTAAATAGTATTTAAATCTTACAAGAAAGATTTATTTTTAAGAGAACAAAACTAAAATTAAAAAAAAAAATAAATAAATAAATTGTTACATATGTAGCTATTTTACTGGGAGTGTGAACTGTATATATTTGAACCCAATCTCATGTGTATAATGTTAGTGCTAATTGGTTTTCAGTTTTGCTTCTATCAAGCATTCAGCTTTGCTTCTATCAAGCATTCAGCTTTGAATAACTTAACTTAAATGATGTGGTTTAAAGTACATGTGAGATAAGTGAGAAATTGGGGGGGTGGGGGGAACTACCTAATATAAGTAGGTATTTGACTAAAGAGCTTAGAACAATAGTTGTATGTATTTTCTTTTTTTTATCTATCCAGTAAAAACGCATGGTACATTGGCTTGTTATATGAGCTCACATTTTTATTTTGAATGAAGCGCTACCATCTAGCAGAAAAAATTGAATTAACAACTATATAATTAATTGTATTGCATATTAAAAATAGTACATTATGTACATCAACATTCATTATACTTATTATTTTGTTAAAAAAATGTATTATAGACATAAGTTTTTTGAAATTTTATAAAAATAATAAAGTATTGAAGCACCATGCTTCTTGGAACTATGTGTAATGTGTAAATGTATTAATCCTTTTATATTTATCCTTGATTATATTTCTGTCACCATGGCAACAGAAATATTGAGTAAAATAATAAACTTTTTTTTAAAATGAATATCTGCATAATAAGAATATAATATTCTCACAAACATGAAGATACCAACATGTTGTTGAGGGTTTAGGGGGTGGAACCCCCTGACCCGCTAGTTAATAATTAATTGCATCATAAATTTATATATAAAATCTAATCAAATATTCTTAATATTACTTTAAATTTTTTCTTTTTATTAGAATAAGAAATTCACTTAGTTCTATTTAAATATCTGCTGTGCAGGTTAGTACTTATTGTGACTTTATTGGGTTTAAAGGTCTGGGTCCAACGGCAGTGAGAGTGGATCCAATTCTGGGTCCAGTGGATCACGTTCACGTTCCAGTTCTAGTTCCAGCCAGTCTGGCAGCAGTAGTTGTAGTTCAGCGTCTTCGTCTCCGGCTTCTGACAAGTCTTGTTCTACCCATAGGTATATGTTTGTGTATATGCTGGATTTTGATTAAAATATGATGGGTTGCATTAATTCTGCAAGGGACTGACTGTATTATTATTTATAGTAACATGATTACTCATGAGCAATTTCACTTGCATTTCACATACTTTACAGTTGTAGCATCCATAATAAAAGATTGATAGATAATTTAAACCAATAAAATTTAGTAACTTACAAATTTAGTTAATTCAGCATACACGATAGAATCTTTGTCATGCAAAATATAACAATAGTAGATTGTAGATTGATTAAGTAAAATTTACAGATTTCTAATTAAATACCCCAGTTATAAATTTCACTTATTTAATTATTATAATAGAAGCTCATATTAGTGGTTCTAAAGTGTATTTATTAAAGGTAACATGAGAACTTTTGAATACAATAAATTATGCTGTGTTTAAAATATAGAGCTTTGTTTGCTGTTGTTTTGTAATAATAGAAATATAAATTATATTGTGTTATGAGAAAAAATTAAATACAATAGAATTATTAACAATAGAAAAATAAATTCTTATGATTAAATAAGCATAAGAGGAAAAATGTAAAGAATAAACTGAAAAAAATCTGAAAAACTGATGTGCGAGTTTAAAAACTGGAGAAGCAAATTGCACTATTTATTGAATGTAAACACTGATTGTTTTTAGTAAACGATCGGGTTGAGATAAGTTTAAAAAATATTTGTCTTTGCAAGTAGTTAAAATTTAGATAGCAATGTAGAGGTATCCATCGATATTTACAAAGGATGTGTGATAAATTTGTTTAAAGTTGAAAGAGGGTTGCTCAATACATTGTTGAGATCGTTCTTAGTTTTCAACTTCTCTGTTAAGTGCATATATCAAGTTCAGTCAAAAACATTCATAATTCTGTTATTGGGAGTCATTTGAATTAATTAAATATAACGATTTGGGAAAAATTGGATGAAAGAGTATTGTTTATTGATCAAATATTACTTTTTAATTGACAAAATCAGTCTGGAACTAAGCCAAATTGAATAAATATTATGGTGAATTTGCTCCATCTATTAGAGCATGTGGAAGTATTATTTAGGTTATAATTTCAGATTGTATAAGCAAAAATAATGCTGAAAATTCTAGACGATAAGAAAAATAAAAGATTCTTTGTATTCCCCTTACTCACCAAGCTTTGCACCTTTAGACTGTTGTCTATTTCCAATTAGGATGTTAGCTAAGTCATAGTATAAGAATTCCAATGGAGTTGGAATAAGTAACATAAAAGTTGGAACAAAAGACGTGAAAGGTGATTATTTTGAAAAATAAAAAAGACTTTTTCTGAAGAATTGTCTTTTTATTTTTACATGGATTTAATATTTTTTTTTTAATGTCTTTTAGGATTTGGTTGATAGTTACTGTACTTAAATTAAAAATTTTTGGATATTCATATTATTTAATTAATGCTCGTAAATTACTGTTTCCAGCCATCACGGGAGCTTGCGGAGTGGGGTGACACTACAGTCAGCTGTGTCGACTCCACATACTAACACGTCCAGTCCTGCTGTTCATAGTGAGGACCGCCGCCCATTAGCCATTTGTGTTCGGAATCTTCCCGCCCGTTCAAGTGGTTAGTTCTTATTTTTTTTCTAATGTTTTATATTTAATCTTTTATATTTATTTAACTTAGAATTTAAATATGTAATATATGAGTGTGTAATAAGAGGAAAATTACTGGTTTAGATACACAAAGGTATAAGATTGCATTTTTTGTATGTAAAAAGTTTGTTTTTAAGCTGCATTGAACATTCCGGTTGAAAAAAATTATTGAAAAAAAATAATCAGTTGGCTCAATTAAAAATAAGTTAATCGATTCCGGTTGAAAAAATTATTAAATGGAAAGTAGCAGCTGTTCAGATGGATAGAAACAAGACATATAGAATAGCGTTTGATCATTAAATTAAGAGTAAAAATGGAACTACTCACACACATTGCAGCAACTCGTCAAAAAGCAGAATAAAAAATCAGAATAAAAAGGTCAATTCATAATGGATTATTTTGTCACAGGCACTTTTAGCAAAATAGGGGTCAATCCAAACAAAACAGGGCTCAAAACAATGGCCCCAATCAAAATCGGTTGGCTCAGTTATTTAATAAAGATTTTTTTTGTATATTAAATACTTTAATATTTATTGACTGAAAAATTTGGATTTTCGCAGTTTCTAATAAAAACTTTTATCAAAGTGTACTTTAACTTAATGATAAATTTTCTTTTTCTACAAAGAGAAGAGTTGTAGAAATAAAAAATTAAAAGAAAGTGTGTAATGAAAATCAAATTATCACATTCCTTTGACTCCTTACTGGTTTTCGACAAGATTACTCATCATTAAATACCTTATTAGAAGTTGCCATTGACAAAATAACTTATCAACTGTTTTGCTGAAAGTGACTGTGACAAAATAATTCATTATTAGTTGACCTGTTTTATTCTGCTTTTTGACAAGTTGCTGCAATGTCTGCGAGTAGTTCCATTTTTACTCTTAATTTAATGATCAAACGCTATTCTATATGTCTTGTTTCATATCCATCTGAACAGCTGTTACTTTCCATTTGTTTTCATTGTTCCTTAATTTGCGTGTACGTGTTATAACAGTTATTTCTTTCTGTTTTCTTTTATCATTTATTAATTTTACTATTGGTTTTCGTGTAAATTTTTAGTAATATTTTTATTTCAAACTGTTTGTTTCTGTGGATGTGGAGCACACGTAAATAAGAAATCATAAAGTTGTTTAGTCTTAATTTTAGTAATTTTCTATGTAATTAAACTATCCTCATATTATTACTTGAATTACTCACTAGTGTTTTATAATATTATTTGTATGACAATTAGGTACTGTAAGAGATATTTATTTGTACAAAATAGTTTATTCATCTAGCGTAAATGATAGTCATAATTAAACTTTTAAATATTGTTTTTTACATTTTATGATGAGGTACGTAAATAGGTCCTAAAACTAGTTTTTTATCATATTTCATTGCATAGATCAAAAATATGTAAAAAAAAAATGGGCAAACTAACAATTTGTTTTAATAAAAACAAAAGGCATAATAATATGATTTTCCGCTAAGTAAAGAATCATTAAGTGGTTAATATAAAAATATTATGCAGTTTAAAAAAATTATAAAACATTTTCAGACATTTAAAAAAAAGGCAGACAAATATTTTAATTATAAAAAAAAATTGAATAATAATTTTAAATTGTAACGTGATTTTATTGGTAATAAGTAAAATATAATTGAGAACTTACTTCTTATACTACACACCTTTCCACATGTAATAAAAAACTTTATTTTTTTCTTGATATCATCACATAAGGTTTGAACCTTATGCATAGGATATGAAAATGGAATTTTGTAGCATATGAAAAATGCTATGCCTGATCAAAATGAATGATTGATTGACTGTTTATTGAAATTAAAGATTGGAATTTGTTATATTCTTTCGAGTTTGAAATTAAGGAAAAGAAAAGTGTATCATAATTTTTATTTTGGATTTTAGTAAGTGTTCAATAAAGTGATTGTCTTTTTTTTTTTTATTTTTTTTTTAGACGGTGATTAGTCTCAAAGTATGATTTTACTGCATTATTTATTGTAATTCTGTGTAATGTATGTATTATGGACAGATTTTTCACTCTAAATTGTGAACTTCTAGTAAAAATATAATTCTATTCTGTATTAATATAAATTTTTTGTAGGATGTTTATGGTTTTTTCCCTTTTTAGAAATGAGAGACTAAATATATTGTATATAAAATAAAACTTATACGAATTAATTTTATATTATACAGATAATCTGTATGGTGAAATGGTGATTATCCAAAAGCTAATTTTCCAGATGTCCAACTATCATTATTGCTTACTCACCGAAGCAGTTTAAAAGAAAATACATGATTTAAATACAACTGAAGTACAATTCAGATTGCTTTAACAGTAAATGTATTTTAATCTTATCTTTATTTTTACTGGATTTTTTTTTTTTTTTAATTGATTTATTTGCTGTTCTTACAGCACTGGTTTTGAAATATATTACGGTTCTGTTGAAATATTTTGTTTCTTTTATAACCATTTAAGCATTAGAATATGTTCCTTAATACATATGAACCTGTTTTCTATTTATCCTGATTTGGCCTTCCAAAGATCAATCAGTGTTCTGCTTAACTTAAAATTTTTATTAATGTTTTTTTTTTTTTTTTTTTTTTTTTTTGTCAGATACAAGTTTGAAGGATGGGTTATTTCATGAATACAAGAAGCATGGTAAAGTGACTTGGGTCAAAGTGGTTGGCCAGGGTGCAGACAGATATGCTCTCGTATGCTTTAAAAAACCAGAAGACGTTGAGAAAGCACTCCAGGTATCTCATGATAAGCTCTTCTTTGGATGTAAAATTGAAGTGGCTCCCTATCAAGGATATGATGTTGATGACAATGAATTCAGGTAAGTGATGGCGAGTACTGGTTAAAAATAATACTAAATTCTGACTCCTAATTATTCATTCTTTATTCCTATGTAAAAAATTATCTGATGTAATTGATTATAATTTATATTGTTAAAACAAAAATTAGGGATAAAGTGTACTTATAAATAGAAAGTATACATAGGCAGTAGGAAACTTTTATATTACAGATTTAATTTTAAATCTTTCAAAATGATTTCCTTTATATGTTATATTTACTTCTCCATCCTTTGAAACCAGTCTTCAAAGAAACCCTTTTGTCAGAGATCTGGTCACTCTCATCATCCCACATCATCATTGCTTGTATCATTGTTTGTAAAGTGCCTCCCTTTCAGTCCATTCTTCATTTGGGGGAACAGCGCAGTCACTTTGATTGAGATTAAGTCTAGGGAGGCTGCTCGTAACAGTTTTATTTTAGTGCTGGCCAAAAATTTAGAGCAAACTTTGGAGCAGATTTTATATTCTTTATTCTAAATTCTAGAATGCTTGATTACTTATTATTTTTAAAAAATATTTATTATTAACTGGTAATGTAACATTGAATAGTATTTATTTTTAATTTATGCATATTTTTAAACATGTAAGGTTTGAGAATTTAATTTCTGAAACAACGTGTCATCCGTGTGGTGATTTTAAGGTTTTACTAGAGTAATAATGGTATTTGAATGTTTTACTATTGCTTGTGTAAATCTCAATTTGAAATAAACATTTATTATTGGCTATTGTAAAAACTAAGATATATTTGTGTGAACTTTGCATAACAAATATGTGTCAAAGTTTAGAATAGCTGAAGAATATAAAATTTGATGTGAAAATTAATGTTAAAGATTTCAGTTCTGTTACAAATCAGCAGCCCCAATGTTTGTGCAAATGCTCTGAAAAATGTTAAATGTTGTAATGTTGCAGTAAAGAGATTCACGTATCGACTAGAAGAAAAAATAATTTATCTCGCTAATAATGTGGCATTCAGAAACCTAAAGCATCAGTGATACTTAATTGTTACAGAGTGATTTGGTGTAGTTGAACACATCTTGAAGTGATTAGTGACTGATAAATTGTAAGTGAACTGAAAAACTTGCCTAACTGAAGAATTGGGCATGTGTGACATCTTTCTAAATAAATATTTTTAAAGAATAATTTTATGAATGATGTAGTAAAATTATTGTCTTTTATTTGTATTTTAATACGATCCTGAAACAAAACACTGGACATGCCCAAGTTTTCTGATTAGTGGAGGTGGTCCTTTCCAACTTCTTTATTTGCTTGCATTCTCATGTATGAAATTACACTTTATCTTGAATGTGTTTAGTTGCCGATTTTTCCCACCATGAAAAATTTGCGATTTTTTTCTCTTCATTTTTCTTCCTCCAATATTCTTTTGCAAAATCTTTTCTTTCTTTCTTCTATCCAGAATTCTTGTCTTTTACTTTTCTATCTCCTGGAAACTTCAAAAATTTTATAATCTTTCTTTTAAAATTTTCCCCTTTTCTTTATTACTTAAATATATAGAGTTTAACAACATTTTTTTTCTTTAATTTTCTTTGTAATTTTTCCTTATAATTATGGTACTTTTTTCATAATTTGAAGTGGTTTGGAATTCTGTTACTTGTATATCTCTGACAATAATAATTATATCTGGTTGGTTGCCTATAAAAAAAAAGTGTTCTTCGATCAAAAGGGAGAGTTAGTCCATCATATATCTATTGAACTAAGACAAAATAAATGTATATTAACTATTTAAGAGTTGCTGAAAAAATTTCAGTATTCTATTAAGAGAAAAAGACTATTATTTGATTCAGAAGCCTGAATCAAATATTATTCAGATTATTATTATTTGATTATTAAATCAAATATTATTTGATTTGGTTCAGAAGCCTGAAAATTGTCAGCAAAGGTTACTCAAATTGCCATTTTGCTAAATCTATAGTGTAATTTTATCAGTTGTTGGCAATTAGTGAAAAGTACTAGTCATTACTTTAAGCTTTTACCTACAATGGCAAAACCCCAATAGAAAAGTTTTTAACCTCAATTAATAAACACTACAACATGTATAACTCAATATGAATGTAACCAACAAAACAATATCTACTCAGACAAATTAATCGTTGACCATGAACAGACAAAAGAAAGAATATGAAACAATTTAGCTGGCAAATAACATGTAATAATCTTACATGTAAGTTTGTACAAATTGCATCATGTTATTATATGTTTATTATAATTGGGAATGGAAATTGAAATCATATATATCCCATATGTAGCAGTTAGTGGATGTCCATTAATAAATGTATAAATGTGTTGCTAGCTGTTAAAAGAGTTAAATGAATAATTTTTGTTTATTTATTTTTAGGCCATATGAAGCAGAACAAGATGAATTCCATCCAAAGGCAACACGAACATTATTCATTGGAAACCTGGAGAAAGATATCACTGCGCCAGAACTACGGAAACATTTTGATCAATTTGGAGAAATTATAGTAAGTGTAATTTGTAGATACCAAACCGCTTTTTAAATAATATTGCATTAGAAGATAGATTTTTATGTTTTTATTTATTATCTAATAATAAGATAAAATATTCATATTCACTCTTTTTTTAATTGACTGGTGTTTAATTTATTCGAAATTAATTGCTCTATTATTACTCTTTGTTTAAATATATATTAGAATCTAGTATACAGGAAGAATGTAGTAGAATCTAATATAAGTTATATATCAGAATAAATCTTTATTCTGATCAGTTTTTAAAAATACATTTTATAGATCATGTCTGCATAAATAAGATAAATTATAAATATTAAAAAAAATTATAAGATAAAAAAGTAAATGTGTAGATATTAATAAAAAGTGCATAGTAATCATTTAAAAACGAACTCGTGAATCTAATGTAAATTTAAATACGTTAAATATAAAAAACTACTACAAAATAGTTAAATCAATACCTGCTTTAGCAGTTCTTGTTGTTAGCAATTTGTAAATTCTAAGTTTCTTCCCTTTTTGAAACATTTCCTTGAAACATGTTTTTTGGGAACAGTGTGCAGCTGTTATATTTTCCTTGATTTGTTTAAGGTTGCAAATCTAATCCTTTTGAGATTACTTTCAATTTCAGAAACAAGAAATGTACTGGGATCAAGCCTAGAGAGTTAGGTGGGTAAGTCATAATGATTGTTTTGTGATTTGGTGGATAACAATGATAATAATGATTCATGAGCTGGCCTGTTGTCATGGTGCATCTTACATTTCCAGATTTCTCTACAGTTCAGACCTCTTTCTGTAGTAAAGGCATTTTTCGAACACTGTAAAACCTTGTAGAACTTCTTATTTAGACTGTTTAACCATGTGGAATGAATTCATAATTACTTAATCTTTCCAAAAAAAACCATCAATATCACCTTCATATTTGATGGACTCACACAGCTTTTTTTTGGAAAGGAAGGCAATCCTTTTCCTACCCATTGTGTTGATAGTGTCTTTGTTTCCATATCGTAGCAATTGTTTGCTTATCATAGCAATAAACCCAAGTTTAATTATCTGTGAAAATGTTTTTCAAAACTTTTTATTGGTGTTGGACCTTGAAGAAGATCTGACTGATATTAAATTTGATTATCTTTCTGATCATCAGTCAGCAAATGCGGCATGAGTTTTGTAGAGATGTAATTTCTCTTATAATTATTATTTTTTGTTTTCCTTGATCAATCTAGATGAATATGGGGTAGTTGATTCTTGGTGGAAGTGTTTCTACTCTGGTAATCTATATAATGTATTATTATGTACCAATCAGAATATAAGGTTTATTTAACCTCTAAAATATTTAAATAAATGCTGTTTGAATGATTCATTTTTTTTTTTACATATGTGTATGCTCCACAAACCATAGTGTTTTGTTTCCCTTTGTGTATATATATATATATAAAATAAAACATAAATTAACTGTATTATGTTGTTATTTATGTTTGTAGGAGATAGATATTAAAAAGCAGGGAACATCTTCATCGTATGCTTTCTGTCAATACTGTGATATTGGAAGTGTAGTGCGTGCAATGAGAACTTTAGATGGTGAACATCTTGGCAACAACAGGATAAAACTGGGATTTGGAAAGTCTATGCATACAAATTGCGTTTGGGTTGATGGTGTAGCAGGTAATTAATTGTAAATCTTTTAATATTTATTTAGTAATTATCCTTCCTTTTCAAATTTTTCTGTATTTTTTTTTTTTTTACCTTTTTTACGTTGTTTGTCATGATAACTTATATTTTTTTTTTTATTATTATTTACTTTTTATTAAGGCCTGTCTCTTCCTTATCCTTGTTTTATATTACAAGGGTGAATCAAATATAAACTGGAATTTTTGTTTTATAATTTATTGAAGGATAATAAAAATACTTAGGTACTATTTTTCTCTATAATTTCTTCTTTTGGATTCCCTGCAGATAAATTGCTTTTTGATCCCATTATCATAAAATGAAGATAGGTTGTGGCGTCAACCAATTGCACATGAACGCTTCATCAGCAGCATTGTCTTCAAATTTCTGTCCCTCAGGTGCATGTTTTTTTAGTGGTTCAAACAAATAATAATTGAAGGGCAGTAAGTATGACTATGGAGGATGCTCCAGTGTAGTCCAGAATAATGTAATTTTTTCTTGAGTTTGAGATGTGGTATGGAACTGAGCGTCTTTTTTGATGATATGCAAGTTTTGCTTCATCTAAAGGTTGGCAATAGTATGCAGAATTCCTGTACGACGTTCATAGAGAAAACCAACATGCAAAACTCTTTTGAAATCAAAAAATACTGTGGCCAAAACCTTTCCAGCTGACAGTCGAGTTTTGGCTTAATGGGTTCAGTTTTTCTTTTTTTGCCACTCTATACTTGGCTGTTTAGATTCTGAGGTGTAATTGTGCACTTCTCATCTCAAGTCTCATCACAGGTAATGATTTGACACAAAAAATTTTCCTTCAGCTTTGTAACAACTCAACAACCGCTAGCACACTAGCCATTAGAGCTTCTGACCTTTGATGAGAAGACAAGGGACCCATCGTGCTGCCACTTTTTAAATACAAGATTGCCAGTAATGATTGCCTGAACACTGCCATGGCAGTGTAAAAATTGTACACAAATATATAAATATGCACGATTAACTATTTCTGCAGTTGTTAATCGACAGTAGTCCTCGATAACGTGACAAACCATGAGAACGTTTTCAGCACTAGGACTTGTCCGTGGGTCCTTCATTTTCAACTAGTTCTAGTTCTTCTGAAAACTGCTTATCCAATCATACACTTGAGTCTTATGTTGTCCCCAAACTGTGCCCGAAATCTTCTCAAAATTTTGGATGGTTTCACACCCTCTGCCGTGAGAAATTTAATAATATGTTTCACAACACATCATGTGTATGTGCATATTTTGCATATGTGCAAATTTGTGTATGTGCACATTTTGTATGTGCATATATTTGTTAAAGCATTTTAATGGAATTCTGTTTTAATTTACCTTTTAATCATTATTTTTTATTGAATTCTTCTTTGCTACAATAAATGGACTGGTTGTCAATTGAAATTTAGCAAAAAAAGAACATTTACATTTAAAAGAACGTTTTACATTTAAAAAATAGAAGAAAAAAAGGAATTAATACAATAATTTTTTTTTAGTACAGTTTTACAGTCTCAATATTATTGTACAAAATGCAATGAGATTATCAGAAAAATGAGAAATTTACATTTAAAAGTGTTGGTGGGGAAAACTTGGATGAGAGAGTATACAAAAATACACAGTAAAATCTATGCAATGGTTACATTGCATAGCATTGATTACATTGACATATTTTTACATAGCTCAGTAATGTGGTTGTAATTTCTTTTCAGTGCTGAAGCCCCCTGAGAGTCTTGGTCTTATCAACAATTAAATTCCACCTCTTTATAACTTTCGCGCCCCCTCTTCCCATGCAGTCACTTTCATCCTCAAATCTATCAACATAATTCCACCCTTGTGAGTCAACCTTATCTGAGTCTACCTCCTTCCCTCCCCTTTTTTTTTTCAGTATGTATATTTTTTCTCTCGATATCTTTTTGGGATCATTTATCCTTACATTTCTTGGCCACTGCAGTCTTGGAATTTTCACAAACCCTTGCTTTTGACCATTTATAAGTTAGTAAAGTGTGCTTTATTCCCAGCTTATATTCTTTCCTTCCCTATACTACCAATTTTATTTTCATTATAAACTGTACTTCCTAAGTATTTGAAGCAATTACCTCCCTCAAAAATCTTTTCACTGAGACTGAGATTTTGGGATTTCTTCCTAGCTTCTGAAACTGACATTACCGTATAATTTATTTTAGTTCCATTTATTTTAAGACCAATTTCTCTTCTGCTTCTCTCATTTGTCCTGTACCTGATGATAATGAGAACATCATTTGCAAATGCACAAATGCGACTAGTCTTTATAAAAAATTGTGGTTCTATGCTGCAGCTGCTTTACAACATAGTAGTGTAGATTCTTTATGAACATGATGTTGATTAATTCACTTTCTGTTTCCTGACAGCACATTTATTGACAATCTACACAATATGGTTTACATTAAAGTTATGACCATTCTCATTACTCTATCGAGAGTAGATGTTTGTTTAGTGGCTATACTGTGAAAAACTAGGGATAGTTATCGATTAAGGTTATGATATCAAATGACCATGTTAGTTTAATATTATTTCAATAATAGATAAGAAATACTTTTTAAATAAATGAATGAATTATTATATTAATAATGATTGACTTTATATGTAACGACTTGCAATATTGTACTGTGTGGTTTGATAAAAGAGTACAACAATTTTTTTTTTGTTTTTACAGAGACTGTACCTGAAAAATACCTAATATTGCAGTTCAGTCAATTTGGACCTGTTTCTCAAGTTGCCATAGACAGAGTTCGTGGACATGCACTTGTGTTTTACGAGCAGGTATTTAATGTTTGTGTTTTGTTTATAAGTAGAAATACAACTGTATTTTATTGGTTTTAGAGGTAAAGGTATAAGTATTGTTTCCTTGTAAAATTGTATGTTAACTTATCTATTCTGTAAAGGACATTCCGAATTTCAACTGAATCAAATGAATTGTTATTTACTTGTATCGGGCGTCAACTTGTAGAGGCTGATAATTAAATTGTACTTTTTGATTTTGGATGAAATGAATTTAAATAGGATGTGTAAAATAAATATAACATATTTTCTTGAGGAAAAAAAAACATATTTACACTTCTCTGTTTGTGTTAAGGTCTATCAAAAACTTAATAACATCTTATTGAAATTCATTCTTTTTTTTTTACTAATCCTTTCCATATTATTTGTTTATTAATTGTCTTTTTTTTTCATTGATTATGTTCTTGCCTGGTAAAATGAATCCATTCAAGAGTTTGATTCTTCCGCTCATAATCTAATTTGATTTGTGCATCTTATATACTATGAAATTTTGTCATTATTCCAGACAAGTGTTAAATTGTTGTGTTTTCACCTACATGAGAAAATAATAAGTTTATATATATATATAAAGCACAAGAATTTTGTTTTCTGTTTCATATAAAAAAACAATTATGTATTTTTTTTAATGATTTTCGACCAAGCAAGAAATTAATTTATAATTATTTATTAATAAAATTTTACAGATTGCTTTTGCCCAAGCAGCGGTGAAGGAGATGAGAGGAGTTACTCTTCGAGGAAGGAAATTGCAAGTGGATTTTGCATCCAGGGAATGCCAGGAAGCTTTTTACGACCATTTAGAAAAGCAGACAAATTCATTTGACAATAGGTATTCTTTTTTTTAATTAGCTAATATTGTGATAATGATAACATAAATTATTATTTTTTTTTTATTACTTAATATATTACAGGTTTATTAGTAAAATTTTATATCTGAATTTTTTAAGTATATTCTGCAGTTCTGGAATTTTGATATCTTTTTATAAAAATATGCACAGATTTATCTTATGGATATTAACAAAGGATCTTAATTATTTATTGGATTAAAAGTCATTGAGAATATTATTATTTTCAGCATAATGTGTCGATAATAAAAATAATTTTTTCCCAGCCAAAAAAAACCTTCTGTTAAAAAAATATTTCCTTTATTTTAAGAATTTAATTTGATATTGTATTTATTTGATCTCTGTTCTGTGTATTGAGTTTTGTTATTCTTAAGTGTAACATAAGGAAATATTGTTGTCACATAAGGAAATATCTTTTATATTGACAAAATAAACTACATTCTATTATAATAAATTGCTTTTAATAACTTCAAAATATTTTTGTTCATTTCTGCAATCATCTTCATTGGCTGGTATTGCTGTTTTCACACTAGCATAAACTGATGTTATTATTGGAGATTTGTTTTTTGTATGTATAATGGTTTTTAAATGTTTCATTTAGCACATTATTGTTGTATACTTACGTACATCATAATGTTCAAATGCAGTTAAAGATGTGATTCTTCTTTCTTTTTTTTTTTTGATGCATTAGAATATCAAAATTGTTGTCAAAGCCAGTTATTTTTGTGATTTATGTTAATAAGTAGGGTTTTTAAAAGTGTTCATTGAATCTTGTTTTGACGTAGTCTGTTTGACTGATACACAATCATTTCAGTTTATATATTCTATGCTTATTATTTTTGTTTGTGGATATGTGTTTAACACGTAATACAATGCTCTGGAATATATAAACTGTATTGGTTTTGTTTGTACACTGTTGTACAATAATCAAATGATATGTGGCTTCAAACAAAGATACAATGTAAATTTGATAGGTGCTTTACAGCAATTTAGAGTTAGTATTTGTCAACATGTCATCAACACAATCAGCACTGATGAAAAAAGAATGACATATTAATACTATATATGATATTTTATTATAAAATTTTGTTTTGCTATTAAAAAAAAAAAATAATAAAAGCTGCCATTTTTACATTTAAAATTTTTAACTTAAATTAATTTTTTAGTTTTATGAATGACATTACAGTGCTGTGCAAATTAGTTGGGACAAAGAATGAAAACCAGTAATTTTTAAACAATATTTTATTTACGTGATAAA
>JAAAKQ030501793.1:0-20383 GCA_010016005.3 Zanna intricata | reverse complement strand
ATTATGGATTGGCGGAATATGAAACGAAAAATCATAAATAAAAATAACATAATTTTGCTATGAATTTAAATTTAAAAGTTAAACGTCGGTAGTCAGAATATTTTAATTTAATGAATATACGAGTATATTTTAGTAAAATTAATATTTCGGATGTTTTTCTTTTATAATTCAGCATTGATACGAAGGTTTTTGATTGAAAAATCAAAATAAAGATACTTCTATTAACTATTAAATTTAGTCACGATACGAAAGATTTTTGTTTGTAAAACTTTATTGTTTGGTAACATTATTCGAAGTTTCAACTTAATTTTGAAACTAACTGAATAAATTTTTCTGGAGGTAGGAAAATAAAATACTGTATATCTTTGAGTAAAAAATTAAAAAAATCGCCCCCTTTTGGATGCACTGTATAAGGTATTTAAAGTAATTTATAGTTATTCTTGTTAAGTTATCAGTGATTTCGATATGAAAAATTCTAAGTGTTAAAATATGTATATATTCTCCTACATAAAGTTAAAATTGTTAACCTAATATGTGTGATAAAATTAGGCTATCTGTTTAATATACCGGGTCGGTCTAGTAGTGAACTCACATTGCAAAATCAACAGATTTCCGGAGTTCTAAAATTCAAATCCTAATAAAGGCAGTTATTTTTATACGGATTTGAATACTAGATCGTGGATACCGGTGTTCTTTAGTGGTTGGGTTTCAATTAACCACATATCTCAGGAACGGTAGATCTCTCTCTCTTTTTCTGTTTAGCCTCCAGAACCACCGTAATTCAGAGAATGATATGTATGAATGAATATAAATGAATTGTAGGCTTTCTTGTATATTTTATGAATATATTTTGAATTATACAATATCAGGTTAACCTTTCTTAGTATAAAAAACTACCTTTACTAGGATTTAAACTTAAGAATTCTAGGCCTCAAAAAATTAGCTGATTTGCGATGGCTAGTTTAATCACTAGATCAATCCGGTGGGTCAGGAATGATCGACCAGAGAGAGACTTTGCAATGCTTACACTTAATTTACATTCATACAGTACATATCGTCCTCTGAAGTAAATACCTTACGGTAGTTCCAGACACTAAAGAAAAAAAGAAGAGGCTAATTGTTTATGTCGAGTATTAGTTTCATATAATTTTACCGATTAGAGTTTAATACACTTCTTTTATTGTATTGTTGATAGTAACTTGTTATTCTTAGATTGTTATGGACTGATAGTTTTAACTTTAGACATAAATTAAAATTAGTTAGTGTGTTTCTTTGTTTTATTCTTGCCTTTGTTTCAATCTTTTATTTATTAACCGTTAACCTTTCTTATAGTAAATCGTGAAATAATTAGCTTTCAAAAAGATTTTAAATTAACTTTTTTCTTTTAAAAGTCTCGTCTTTTTTTAATTTTAAAAGCATCGCATCGGTCGTTCTTCTGAAAAATACTATTGTCATAATTTTTCCGTTATTCATGACTTATTATTTTTTTATTACTTTGTTATAATCTATTGAGTATTAAAATGAGGTTATTTGTTAAGAGTACGGTATAATATTCTCTATAGATAGGTTTCATTGTTGTTTCGCTTATTCATTTACATTCAGCAGTTATTCATTTGCATAGGATTTCATTTAAAGATTGTAAAGTAAAATGCAGCTAAATTTATATTTTGTGTGTTGTTTTATTGTTGTAACCTAGAAGTTGTGTTAATATAAAAGTATGTTGATGTTTTGGTGTTGTAATGGAGATTGTTATAGAAGTAGTAGTGTCGGGAGGGGAAAGAGGCGGAGCGATTTTCAACCAATAATAGATATGTACTTTCTCCCACTTGAACACCTCTTAAACCGTATCTATTTTTTCCTTCTGCATTCTGGTTTGGTTGTCATTCGTTTTGTTATTTTTAATCTCCTTCTTTTTTCCTTCTTTTAATATCTTTTTTATTTTTTTCAAGAACTTTTATAATAAAAATGCATATATATATATATATATATTGTTTTTAATTGGCGACAAATTTTTTATTATTAGTTTGAAATATTTTAATTATGTAATATTTATTTATTTTAGTTAATATAAATTTAAAAAAAAAAAATTGTATTTATTTTGCGGATATTTTATTTAATTTTTCGTTCGCATTTCTAACCTTTTTTTCTTTAGTAGTGCAAGAAAATATTTTAATGTAAATTAACTTTCAATAATGGTTTAATTTTTTTTTTTTTAATTAAAATAAAAATGAATTATAAATTTTGCGGGTCTGCGTGGGGCGAGTGGTAGCGTCTTGGCCTTTCATCTGGAGCTCCCAGGTTCGAATCCCGGTCAGGCATGGCATTTTCACACCATTCATCTACAACCATTTATCTCATCCTTGGAAGCAACACCTAACAGTGGTCCCGGAGTTTAAAAAAAAATTTTAACTATAAATTGGAAGTTTGAATGAAATTATATATATTTTTAAATAAAGATTATCCTCGACCTTTACAATTAACTCAGTTCTCAGTGTGATAAATGCTGTTAGCCATATATATTAACTTCAGGAGCTTTTTATTTTAAAAGGCACCTAGAATACAAAAGGGTCAATACTTCTACTAGTTTTATTTACATTAAAGTACTCATGTTAATAGAGATCTTTTTTTTATACCAAGTAATGTATTTTACAAGTTTTAATTTAGAAATAGACTGCTGTATTTCCCGTATTATTTGACTATTAATTAAATTACTTTTTTTTAGATTATAGACTTTTATAATTATTCTGTATTTAGTTCTCATTAATATTATATATTGATGACAAAATTAAATATTGTTTACAGTATTATATTTAAATTAAGCGAATTTTGTTATAAATAAATAAGTTATTGCTGTAGTAAACTGTCGCTAACCTCTACGGTAGATTTATCTTTTATTTGAAGGTTAAATCCAGGTCAGGTTGGACAGCCCAGCGGGCTGGTCTAGTGGTTAACGCGACATCGCAAATCAGCTGATTTCGAAATCGAATATTCTAAGGTTCAAATCCTAGTAAAGATAGTTATTTTTATACGGATTTGAATACTAGATCTTGGATACCGGTATTCTTTGATGGGTTGGGTTTCAATTAACCACACTTCTCAGGAGCGGTCAACTTGAGATTGTACAAAACTTATACACTTCATTCGCATTCATACACATCATCCTCATTCATCCTCTTAAGCAATACCTTACGGTGGTTCCGGAGACTAAACAGAAAAAAAAAGGTTGGGCAACAATCATGTGCTACAAATATTATTTTATATCGTATTCCCCTGGCGTAAATTTATGCTTATATGATAGAAAAAAAAGAAAAACGTAATCTAAATTTACAAAGTTAATATAATGTAATAATAAATTATATAAATAAAATTATTATTAAATAATAGAAGTAAGTAAAAATGTGTAAAACTTGCTAAGTATAGGTAAATATGTGTAAACTTGCTGCTACTAATTTAATTTCATGGCAAACGTTTCACGTTGTCATATATTTTTTAAGAGCTCGAAGATTGGAATTGGAGTCTTAAAGAATATTGCGTTAAAAATACGAGTACTCAGCAGTATATACGAAGATGGAAAACGTTTTTTCAGCTCAATGATACTCGTATATCTTCTTTTTTTAAGTTTTTGACATAAAGTTTTTTTAATGTCTAGATTTATTTATATATTACTCAATTAATTAGATTTATTTATATTTGTTCTCGGAATAAATTTTTTCTAATGTATAAAATACTTCTTCCTTTTTAGGCTGATTATTTCTTTTTGATTAGTAAAGGTAGATTTGATTTAATTTATACAAGGAAAAAAGTATAGGTTTTGCCTGTACAGTAATGGAATGTTTGTATCGAAGTCAGTTATTTTTATAACTGAAATTATCTTCTCTTTTTAGCAGTTATTTTGGCTGTAGTATTTTAAATTGTCTTCTTATTCAAATATTTAAATGTTTTTTGAATATATTTGGATCGCTTTTGTTTGTTAATTTTTTCTTTTCTTAAAGAAAATTTAAATATTCAAAACGGTAATATTCGTATATTATTTTATTTAAAAAAAAAAATAATTTTTTGATTTTGATTGTTGTAGCCAATATTTTAACTAATAACTTGTTTACAACCCAATTTGTAACGGTTTAGTTTAATATTTGACTAATAAAAAACAAACTATGTAAAAAGAAAAGTTTAATTTTTCTATTTTACAGTGAGTGAATGACATTTACCAAGGTGGTTTGTTAGTCATTTAGTGTCATTGCACTTGCGTATATCCATTGTTAAGTTTTTATTTTCAGCTAATTCAGTTTCATTCTCTAGGCACGCATTACTATAGCCTATGTATTCATCATAAGCATAATAATAAAGTAGTTAACTTCGTCCTATAATATTTTTTCTTCAAGCAGAAAAATTGGCATCACTGTTTTAATTATTATTTTGATTGTACTTTTATAATTTATTTATTTTTTTACTTTTCCGTCTAGATAGCTGTAGAAGGGATAGTATTGTTATCGGTCCAATACGGTCATATGCGGTTTTCACAGGATCTTTACGTTTTGACGCCTAAGGAACCCAAAAAAAATCGGATGGAAATTTTCTGGATGTTAATGTTTGTATGCAGATCTTCGATGATAGCCTCTAATTCACCTTATATTTCCAGAATTACTGGATCGATATGATCCAGTATCGATATGAAGTCAAATTACGTCTATATATGAGGCGTTGATGCCGTTAAATTTTCAACTTAAAAGGTCAAAGGGGTGAGGTTGCAGAGCAAGATCATCCTCAGTATCTTGACATTCGCCTAATTAGGATCACATTTTTCGTAGGCACATTTTTTAGCAATTAAAAAAAATAACAATCTTTACAATAAAATATTTTTGCAAAATCGCACTTCCACCCCAAAAAAATACTCTGTATTGCTTATATGTTGTGACGTCACAGGTGAGCGGTAGAATTAAGTAAGTGAATAATATTTAAGGTGTAAAAACGTAACTCTGTTTGACTGGATCTCGAACTCGATCGTTCGGTCGACTCGGTACCTGAAGCGTTAAGTTAAGACTCGCGGCTACACCGGTCTTCCGACCGGTGAACAAGCGAAATTTGTTCTATGAAAGTTTTGAAGTTACATTAGTTCAGTTACTGCTGACCGTCGCCGGTAGTACCGCCACAAGCGCGTGAATTGCATACGTTATGCGCACGCGTGCTTTAGTTAGAATAATTGAATAAAATAAACTAAACAAATATTATATTTAAATAAAATGATAAATATTTTATTAAATTTAGTTCTGTGTGAATGTGTGTGTGTAAGCCGTGCATTAGAAACAACCCACAGTTGTAGGATTTTCCCGGGGCTCGACTTTAGCGCGTGAGGGGAAGTCCTACAACTGTGTTATCAGTTTTTCCATTTTATCTTAAAATAAGTTTGAGCTTTTGATCGATCTAATTTTGAATATTTTCCTATGATATTACATCTACTTTTTTTGTTCTGCTTTTCGTCAGCTAGAAAGCTTGGAAAAGGAGAGAAATGTTTTATGTCGCGTATTGTAATATAGTTTTCACTAGAATTTATTTTTATTATTTTTATTTCTTCGTTAGATTTTCATGTAATAATTAAAATGTACTTTTAATCAAGTATTATACTGTTGGACATGCTAATTAGGATAAATCAGAAGGCCTGATTTTATAAAAGAAGGATTTCAGCCACAGGTTGGGCTGGCTTTTTTTACTGCCTCGGGTTAAAACAATTCTTCTGACTGAACTGTACAAATAGTATTGGGTTTCGACCAAAACCCAATTACCAAGAATTCAATACTCTAAAGGTCCCAACATCTTTAATACCAATCTGCTAGATTTCAACCGAAGTTCACGAACCGGTAATCAGAAACTCAGCACAGATAAGTTGTAATCAAGGATATAAAATCGGATAGTTTGTGGTAAAAAAACGATTTACTGGCAGAGGGCCGTAAAACTAGTCGAAGAAACTCACCTGAAGGCTTGCTTCTAGCGTCTCTCTCGATAAATGGCGGCCGTTCTTGATCAAAAGAGCAAGTTAACTTCAAAGAGGATGAGAACACCAAAATTCAAATCTTAAACGTTTGGCGTATGCCAACTAAAAAAGTATATGTTACAACTTATTGCATTCTATGATTAAAGAATCACTCAAGAGCAGTCTCAAACTTTTCAAATAAAAATCTATTCTTGATTTAATTGTTTGGTGTGTAAGGTATTAGGGTGAACTATAAACCTTTCATTCGAATGCCACGCGAGGATCAATTGTTTAATCAAATTTTTTTATCTAGCTGATTGTATACAATAAATCTAACATAGTTTCATTTGAAAAAAATATATTTTTAATTAAATATTAATAATAAGTATAGAAAACATTTAACATGTTTATAACATTTGTATATGTTATATGTTTAACCTGTTTATAAGATTAATTATTACATCACTTCAAAAATAAACTCTTAATTCACGTAAGTCATTGGTAAATATAGAATCACGTAAGCCGGAAGTATCGAATTATTTTAATTTAAAAAATGTCTATTTTTAATCACATAATTCGTTTTATTAATTTTAGATCTAAAAGTTTTATTATTTATATATTTTTTCATTTTTTAAGTTCCACAAAATTTGTAATAAAAATAAATGTGTAGCGCTGTGTAGTAAAGTTGTTTATCCTTATTTGATGATACCAGTTTGTATGCGGTTGATAAACTATGAATTTAAATATATTAAATGTTAGTATAAATAGATAACTATTTACAGTAGCAAAGGTTTTCAGTTAGTCACCTTTATTTTCATTTTCATATCGATTTTCAGATCCAGAATCAGAGTCTTCGTCCTTTTCGTTTTCCCAGAGGATATCATCTTCCGTCCCATCAGTATTATTTGAAAGACTTTTGTAATCTTTTAATCACTAGCTTTGAGGATCAATATTCATTGACAGACTGAGAAGATATATTTTAATCCTTAAGAAAATGGTCTTTTAATTCATCCAGTGTAGCTGAGTCAAAAGAGAATCAAACAGGCATCGAAAAAATTCACTTCGTCAAATAAATTATTGGAATGTGTTCGGAAAAGTATTTAAAATAAAAGGTTTCCCTAGCGAATTTGGTACCAGGAATAGTCGAAATCTACTGCTTCACTAGTATCAGAACTCATCGCCTTTTCTCAGCTCTAAATAGACGATTACTTCCAATCCTTACTCTGGAGCTCCATGTTATTACCTCCCTTGGCGGCCTTTTCTCGCGTTAATTACTGCCTTGATCTTTTTTAGTATATAGTAAAAAGAACAGAAATCTGATTATTTTGCGAAATAAATTTTATGATATTATAAGTAGAATAAATCCTGATGTTGCAGTTTATGGGGATGGCTCTATAAACGTTAATTCTACTAGTTGTGCTTTTGTGGTAACAAGTGAACTTACATGTTTGGCCTACACAGCATCTCCAGAATTTTCGTTGCGGAGCTGTTTGTTATTAATAAGGCCTTAAGTATAATTAGCCCAACATTGCGGCATGTACTTGTTTGCTCGGATTCTATGAGTGCCTTACAGGCGATTAGTAGTGACTTGTACTCCAGACACCCTGTTGTTTGTGAAATTTAGTGAGATTTTCGCAAATGATTAGACGTAAAAACAGTAAGTTTCTGTTGGATCCCCAGCCGTATAGAAATTTCAGACAACGAACGAGCACGCAGATAGTGCAGCAAAAGAGGCTTGTTTTCAGCCTACTTTTACCAATCGCATTGCTTCTAACGATCTTGACTGTGTTTCGTGAAAAGGGTAGTTCATAATGAGTGACAAAGTGAACGGTATGATAATACCATGAATAATAAACTTCGCCCAATTAAGAAAACTGTTTCACCGTGGAGCTCCTCATGCAGAAATAACCGTCGAGAGAAGGTTATTATCTGTTGTATACGAATAGGGCACACTAAGCTCATTCATTTATATTTGATGACGCAAATAGATTCTGCACCCTTTTTTGTTCGCTGCGACTGCTAACTAACACTGCACCAGATGCTTGTGGACTGTATCTGTTATGCAGCATTGCATCGCAGATTTAACTTGCGGGCTGACATGCGATCTATTCTAGGGGATTAAAAAAACCTTCGGGGTACTTTTTCTACGAACAAAACTAAGGGCGCTAGCGAATTTTATAATAAGCACCAAAATCGCAGTTTGATTTAGAGTGGCTTGGAAACCTCGTATACAGTAAGACTAAATTAATAATTTATTTATAATTTTTTCATTTTGATCGTAGAAAAAAATGTTCAGAAGCTTTTTTTATGCAATATATCTTAATTTTCTACTGATATTTAGTACAATAAAAAAAAATCAGAATTTATAAGTGAAATAAAATTTTATGGACTTAAAAATGTTTATGTGATTTCATAGACATTATTACAAATGTGTATATGTAATAGATTCGATGAAACATTTGATTAATTAATATTAATTTGAAAATTATAATTCAGAATCGTATTATTTTTAGATTTTCGTTCATGTGATGTCCACATCAGATTTTTTCTTTAATAAAAAAAGATAGTTATTCTTCTAATCGGGAAATTTTCTGGATTCGGTCCACAAAACACTCGTCTTTTAAAAAAAAACGCTGAACAGTTAATCAATTTTCTTTCATTAATATCGAATACATGATTCATCGATATCATATTTTTTTATCGGCTTCTTGATAACTGATAATTTCAGCTTGACACAACTTTTAATTTTTCGGGGAACGATAAATGAACGAATTTTTTTTTTTTTTGTTCGAAAACTTTATTTTTAATCAGAAGGTATTTTTTTTATGTGATATCAACCGAGTATTGAGAAAGGTAAATGAAATGCGGGTGAAGAAAGTTCACTTGAAATTAATAAAATTAAAACTGAAATGTGCCGTATTTTCCAGAATCTTACTTCATACATACTTCGTTACAGAATAAAGAACTAATAATATAGACGTAACAGTATTAAACCCTCCTTCTACTCTTCTTCTAATGGTAGAGGCAAGTATAATAACAAAGTTCTTTGTTTACGTGTTGTATCGTTTTCTTCTATATGGTTTAAAAATTACATATATCTTTTAATGAAAGTCGCGATATTTTTGTTAATTTCTTTAAGTTTTTGTGTGCCTAATGTAGAACTTCCAAATGTTTTGTTATTAAGATTTTATAATAATAAATAGTATAAGTTTATTAATATACTCTATACTACATGTATAGAAATTTAAAGGAATTTTTGACAAGTTTATTTGTTTCATTAATAACAGTCTATAAAAACGTCGGTTAGATTTTATATTATATAATTCGTCAGCGTTATTTGTTTAATCAATTAATTATAAATAAGGTTTTTTTGTTATAAAATGTTTTAAGTAAAATTTCGTGATTTCAAATATAATCTGTATAAATGTTTGCGTTTTTATCTCGCACCGGTATTTGATTTGATAGTAGGAAGGTCATTTTGGGTAAACGCCTGCAGTACGCAGGCCAGCACTTTCTGTATACCTGCTTGTGGGGCGGAGTCGTCTATTGCGCAACTTGCAGGCGCTTCATCCCCCTCTTAACCCTTTTTTGTCTTTTACTTTTCCCTATAAAATTTTTTTAATAAATTTATGTTATTTTCATTTATTGTATGGACCATTTTTGCTTGAATTTTGTTTTTTTTTTGTTTTGTTTTTTACCATTTCGTATTAAATTATAATTGTTCAGTAGCTTTTTTGCGTTTGTTATCTTTTTCATTTTAAAGATGAACATTTAAAAAACATTTTATTTCTAAGTTTTAAATGATTTTTAACATTCGTATATTCTTTCTTGCCAGTTGTATGGTAATATATTATGCTGTTCAGTACAACCTGAAATTATTTAAAGGATTTTTAGAATATTGTGTGTTTATTCTACGAAGCCAAAGCTTTGATTAGATATATAGAAAAAAAATAATACATAGTTAAACAATGTTGCCAACATGAGGTAATTCAGGTTTTTACAGTAGTTTTTTTTTTTAATAAAAAAATTGCATTTTACAATAGATAATGGTGAAAAATTCAATAACGTCTGAAAGTTCAATAAAAGAGAATAATAAACTTGCTGCTTTATTTTTTAATCTTTTTTATTTAAATCAGGATCAATCATTTAGCAGTTTTACTCATTAGATGTTGAATAAACCTTATAATCAATTTGTATGTAGGCCTAAATTTTTATAAAGGAAACCCTGAAAAAATGTATATGTGCATGTGAAACGTTTTTATATGTATATGTATGTAAAGAGGTTTTTACTCATTGACTGTTTTGCATATTTTTTTTTAAATATTATTTTAGAGCGTTTTAGGTTGAACTTAATAAACACTTGAATTAGCTTATGAAACAGAAGTAGGTTTCTTTGTGCTTCTAATTTTGAATTTCGTTGTTTGAATAAATATGGGAGGGGAAAATCTTTCCAAAAAAAAAAAAAAACGTAATAATGTGTAGTGGCATGCTAACACTATTCCAGAAAATTTTGAAGAGTTTTTTGGTATAGTTAAAATTTTTTGATCCTAATTACAACCAAAATAGATACAACAAATACGCGTGCGCGCGCGTGTGCGTATGTATGTATGTATACACATACACGAGCCAACGAAATTTATTCCCTTTTTTTGAATCTCTTGTGTTTTTATTTTATTATTTATTGAGATAATTAATATTCAAATCCGTGAACGGGCTTTACAAAATTAATAACATTTCGAGCCGATTTATTTTTCATTTAAAATATATATATATATATCTATAGGGGATGCAGAAGGATAAATTGATATTATAATTGAAAAAAATGTTTCATTAAATTTTAAAGGCATTGATTATTATTATTAATTTAACCTTTTCTTTATTTCATATTAGCAATAATTGACAAATATCGTAATCAGTTTTAGGTATATTGTTTTGCACCTTCTTCTTTTGTAACCCTTTGATTTATTTTCATCTCCTTTTTTTTTAGTATTATTTAAAATTTAAGTGTAGATTAGAAATGTATCGCTTCGAATAGGATACTTTTTTTTATACAAACATCTAAAATATGTTTCCTTGGTACATTCAACACATAGATGTATTAAGTTTTATTGTCGATTAGAGAGAAAGCCCAATAACAAAAATTATTCTTCTGTTATTATTATTATTATTAGTAATAATAATTGCTGAAATATTAATGACTATAATTATAAGTACTAAAAAATAATAATATTTTTATTTTATGAAAAAGATACGTTTTCAGTTTTCACCTGTCGATTGTAGATTAAATTATACTTACTAAAAAACATTTCATTATATTTACTTGTTTCTCTGTCACGGGTCAGAAGCTTAATATATTACGCCATAACATAAAATAAATTTTATTAAATGTTTTATAGCTGTAATCGTACTGTATATTATACAGCGATAGAATAGTAAAATATGTTTATAGTAGCTAAAAAAATATCTTCATTGAATGGTTGCACTGTGAACCGTATTTTAACGTCTATAAATTAAAACAAGAGACGGCTGACCAACTTGTTGCTCCTTTGGTGGCTTGTAAACCAACAATTGTGTTATTAGATTTGTGTTGTGTTATGTTAAGTGAGGTTTTTTTTTGTGTGTTTGTTATCATACCACACCGGATATCCGCTACTGACTGTTCTGCTGCGCCCGCGCTTCCTGTCTCCGCGAAACTGAAAGTGTTAAGGACTATATGAGTGTAATGTTTCCGATATGAAATTACATTGAAATTTTATGCTCAGTAATTTATTGTACGTATTTTTTTAGCTGCGTACTATATAAATAAATTAATCTTTAAATCTAATAAATACGTTATCTATATGATAATTTTTTTTTTTAATTCACTTTTTTTTTGTGGCGTTTGATTAACATATAATTTCATCATATCATATTGTAGATGACTAAACCTGTTTATTTTGTAATTATTGTTTTTATTGGTAATTAATTATATAAACAGTTTAATTAGAGTTTTAATTAGAATGTAACCCGCTTCAACCTTCAATCTTGCTTGGATGATGTAGAACTTGCGATGTATATTTTCAAATTTAACACAACTTTGTTTATTTAAATAAAATTGTTACGTAACCGAAATACAAGGCAGCAGTATCGTTCAGCTTTATAATTTTGCTTGTATTTTAATAAAATAATTTTTAAATGATGTCGATAGATCCTGATATATCGATCTCTTTTTCGTGTCGTTCAGTATGTCTACTTGTACTACCATAATTAAGATTATATGAAATATTTCACTCCAATTTCTTGTTAATATCTTATAATATCCGTAGCGGAACGGCAGGGTTCTATACCTTTATTCATTAAAAATGTCCTAGGTTGGAATTCCGGTCAATTTTGGAATTTTTAATAATCCATCAGTTACATATTTCCATGTAAAAGCCTGTCTTAAATTAATCATTAAAAAAATTAGCTTTTATCTTTAACAGAATTTTCATTAAAGATATCGATTGGTTTCAGATCTGTTGCATGTATTTAAAAAAGATTTTGTTAGTATCCACTTGCACCTGCCGTCTATTCAGACTTAGGTTTCATTCATTTCGTTTATATAGTTTAGTCTCACTAATAATCAAAAAATATTTAATCTCATTTAAATTAGGACTTTAAAAAATTGAAAGATCCTCGGCTACATTCGGATCCTGACGATTCAGCAGCTCCATATAATACACACGGCTCTTGACGCATGCACTCGGCTCCTGACGAATCACCGGCTTCGTAGTCATTACATAAGCAAGCTCTTCACTTTATTGAGTCAGTCCAGTCCAAGACATCAAAAAAACTACTGCAAATCTTTAGGATTCATTTCATTTTTCGATTATATTTCTATCAATTATAATCAATGTCATATGTAGAAATAATATTTCGTTCATAATAAATATTTGCAATAACAAGAAATCAAGATTTAATTTATTAAAAGAAACTATTTATATTATTTGATTAATAGTGAAATTAAATAATATGAATGAAACCTAAGTCTGAACATCGTCTAGCCTTTATAATATTTAAACTTTTACTTTTTTAAACCTTTAATTATGTTTTCTTTTTTTTTCTTTTCAGGAGGATATAATCAGTTAAGGAGTCCCGTATGTGACGGACGTGACGAGTCATCACCACCCCCACCTCCTGGGGCGCCGCCCCCACCTCCTTTTATACCATTGCGTAGTCATCATTCAATATACCATCACCTTAAAGAAAGTAAGTCCTCCGATATCAGGTCTGAAATTTGTGCGCGCGTACGTGTGTGTATGTGTTGGGGGTGGTTAAAAGATAATTTTATGTTAAGTACATTTTATTTAGATTAGATAGTTGTAATAGGTTCAGATTTACCTCATAGGTCCTTCAAATATGCAAGTATATCTGGATGGACGAGAATAGAGAAATACATCGGGAAAAAATGAAGGGAATGTTGAAGAAAAAGAAATTGAAAAAGAACATTCCATAGTGACCGAAACGTAGAGGAAAGTATATATATATGTATAATTTTTTGAAAAATCAACTAATTCATCGACACATGACCAATGTACTGATTAAATTCAAAAAATAACTACGTAACGACCAATACACAGTAACAGAAAACCTTAAAAAAAGTAATACCAATAAAAACCTTTTATTTTTTTGAATATTTGTGTATTTGAAATATCCAGAACTCTTGATAGGAAAAATTGGATTTTATAAATTTATTATTTTTTTGTTGTAAGCTGCAGTTTATTTCAATAAGGTTTAAAGAATTATAGGAGATTGCTTATAAAAAGTACCTCATTTTTCACCTCTTCTCATTAATGTGATTTTAACTTATTTAAACTTAAGTTAAAGATTGTTTGTACAAAAAAAAATTTCAACTGTATTCAAGAATATAATTTTCCTTTTGTTTTAAAAGGTGCTATTTCATTACTCAGGGAAAATATGAAATTATATTTTGTAGCATAAAATATATATTGTACATATTTCCATTATTTTAAGCAGTGACGAATTCGGAAAATATTCTTAAAGCAATGTTGAATTTCCATTAAGTCTTAAAAAAATATATCACATTAGATATACTACTGTTTCACAAAACTGTAGAATACATTACAGACCTCATAATTGTCTGTTTAATGTTTGCATATTTCTCCGATAATGAAAAGTGACTTATACTCAGTGACCTCATAATTGTCTCTTTAATGTTTGCATATTTCTCCGATAATGAAAAGTGACTTATACTCAGTTTTGTAACAGATGGCTGGAATTACCAACAATTTTGGTGGGAATAAGTAACCGCTTTTCCAAGCTTCATACATTATTTTGATACTAGAACCTTTTTATTTCTGTTATAAAAACAGAATCTGGTTAATTTTGGTGTAATTGTTCTGTACTTGTATCTGAACATCCTAATTATAAATGATACTTATAGCTTTTAAATGCAGCATTAGAAAGGAAAAACGGGTTTTAATCTATCTTTCATCACCTGTTTCTTGATCAGTCTTATTTCTAGTACATGGCTTATCGTTTAATTTTCCTCATGATCTCTTTGCTTTTCTCATATCTTTCTAACTTTTCCTCTGAAAAATGTAGTTTCCACGTCGACATTCATTTAATTTTGTTTCTAATAAATGGTAGTACTCACGTTTCAACATGTTCGCATTGTTTTTTTAATTGTATTTCTTAATTTTTATAATGTTTTTATGTAATATTTAAGATTTTTGAAACAACAAACTCTAGTAGGGGCTGGATTATCACAAATGATTAAATTTTTCGTTTGAAAATAAAAATCCACTCTTAAAAAGTGAAATTGGACAAACCGGTAAAATAATAACTTTTTTCCTTTTTTTTTTTTGTGGATCTTGTTGATCTAAAATAATTAAATGTTTGCTTATTTTAATGATTTTCCCAAAAAAAAAAGAAGAAATAAATAAAAATAAAAAAGAAGAGAACCAAGCTATGGTTCAAGAGAGATGGAGAGAGATAGATATAGCTGACCAATTGATTGCAGTGAATCATTTTTTCTTATATTTTTTAAGATGTGAATTCCAAAAAGATGTAAAAAGATTATGCTTTGCAGTAAATTGTTGGAAAGTGTGATGGTAAGAAAAATTTATAGTTAAAATCATGTGCATCGAAGTTTCATGATTTACATGTTGCATTACACAATCTGTCCCATTCTTTCTTACAGCTTTGACTCATAGAAAGCTGAAATATAAAAGGCAACAGTCAACTATTGTTTTCTCTAAAAATAACAATGTTTATTGTATGGCCCTTGTTAAACAGAATGAATATGTTATTTGTATAACAGGACATCGCATTTTAGAGAGCTTGGTATGCCAACCAATTTGGAAGAATATTATATTGGATATAAAATGGTAGGGAGAAACCATCTTCATCCTTCATTATTCGTTTTAATTCTGGCTTGGGATGCTTGTTATCTTGAGAATTGGAATACTATATCCACAAAACGACTTTTTCCTGAAGTCAAGCCTAAAACCTTTTGGGTAACAGTGATTATTTTCATTGTTGAAAAGAGGTATCTAAAAAATTTATGGATTGATTGAATTAATTTATGTGAGTACAGAATTTTAAAAGTTATTAAAATTCTTAAAACGATGAACTATCAGACTGTTCAAGTAGTTTAATTTACATTTTAATTGTAATAAAGTGTCTCATTTCAAATAATTATACCATAAAATCTTAATTCATTGTTACATAACTAGGTATCAAGAAATAGATGATTATTTCATAATAGAAAGGGGTTCATTAACACATTCATTAAATAACAAGCCACTTTTTTTATGTGATTTGTATATATATTTTACAGCTAAAATGTATAAGATTTAATCAGAGTTGTGGCAGCCAAGCCTTTGTATCATGTGTGATTAGTTCATCCCTTTTGTTTCATTTTTCTATAAATATATTAATAAAATTGCAATTTATTCATTTATTCAAGAAAATGTTACTTATATTGTTTATAGGTGGATATTCACCACAGTTAGGAGAATCATCACTTAGCGGTGGTGGCGATGGAGGAGGTGGTGGCGGTGGTGGAGGAGGGGGTGGAGGTGCAGATGATACCTCTTCATATGTTACACCTACGCATACTTATGATGCTGAAGCCGAATACCATTCTCTTGATAGTAATCACCACCAATCCGGCTACCTCGAAAGTTCACCTGAATTTTATTCTACTGTACCTCACCCTTCACATCAGATGATAGATATTAAATATCCTCCCCCGGTTCAGTACTCAAAAACATATCCACGGACAGGTAAATTTTATACATGTACTATTATCACCATTGAAGTTATCTTGTAATGGTGTTTATATAAAATAACAGTTCTTTTAGTTATTATGCTCTATTTTTTATGGTTTCTTTTAAGAATTAAATTGATAAAAAAGTTAGCTTATTTGATTGGATAAAGGTATTTCATTTACTAACAGATTCAGCTGAAATTTTGACACCAAAACAAGTCATAAAATGTTAGTTGGTTTTTATTATACACAAATAAAATAGGTATCTTTCAAGATGAAACTACAATTCTCAATGATTAGACTTTTTTTTAGCAACACAAATAAAATTATTCAAACTAAAGTATTGCCACAATTATACACACATTGAAAAAAATCTTTTTTGGCACGTGGGAAGACGAAGGAGATTTCACTAGTGCTAAGTAGGGGATAAAAAAGATTTCCATCTTAAAGTTAAGAAAAATTTCAAATTTACCCAATACAACAATGGTTACATGTGAAAAAAGTTTCATATGTTTGGAATACAACAAGCCCCATCTTCTTACAATTCTGTTTGGCCTCCATAACTGCTGTAAGGTATTACTTAAGAGGGTTATATGTATGAATGTGAATGAAGTGTAGTCTTGTATAATCTCAGGTCAACCACCGCTTAGAATTATATTTAATTAAAACCAACCACCAAATAATAACGGTATCCATAATCTAGTATTCAAATTCGCATAAAAGTAACTACCTATACTAGGATTTGAACCTTACAACTCTTGACTTGAAATCAGTTGATTTGTGATGTTGCATTAAACACTAGACCTAGGTGGACTAAGAATCAATTTTATCTAATTAGCTAGCTAACCAAGCTTCATCTTATCTTATTACCACATTTGTCATTAAGGTTAATGTCCTGTCACAGACAGAATAGAGTCCTCCCAAATCAGTCCATATCCAGCTGTAAGTTTGAAATGGCTTTTTAAGTCCTCAAACCTAGCAATTTTAGTTACATAAAAATTGAAAAATTGTCTGAAAAGTAGTCAAACAATAAAAAAAAATACAAGATAACATGATGGTTTAACATATTTAAATTCCTATTAATCATCGTGATGTTATCGGATATTTTATCTTATATCAGAGTAAAAACTGATGATTTGTAGAAATAATTAAAGTATTTGAAAAATTACACGCTTGTTTGCTGTTTTTGGTGTTCATGTAAAATTTTATCTGCTTGATGAATTGATATATGTTTTTTAATGTACACTTAAAATACAAGTGATGATTCTTGTAGATTTTATCTGTGTATAAGTGATTTCACTTTCGTTTACAAAAAATTGAAGTAAATATATTTGATTATGGCAATAAAATCACCCTTTGTGCTGTAATTTTTTTCTTATTTTCTAAGAATTATTATAAAAGTAGAGAATATTTTTTCTCCATCACAATAAAACTTTTTACATTGTGTATCTCTGGAATAACTGAATTATAATAATTAAAAACCAAATATTTTAGGTAAAAAAAATTTTTTTATATTTTAAATTGTAATTTGAGAACTAACAAAAATTTTGTTTTATTTTCCACAGTTTACTGCAAATACCAATATAATCATTTTATGTATATAATTTGTAATAACTATATTTTATGATGTTAAGGAGTTAAAACGGACAAACCCTAGAAGATATAATAAGCACTTATTTATTTAATTAATAAAATTACATGACATGATTTATTACAAAAATCACAAATTTTGTATTTATTCTTCTTATTTTATATTAATATTTAAGATACATTTCATAAAGTTGTTATATCTCTAACTTAAAGAAAATAAATTTTACCCGAGATCAATAAAGAATTTTTGGTTATTTGTCAGCATAATATGTGTATTATCGGTTCAAATAAAGTCAGCATTTGTTGCTTTAGAATACAGAACTGCGTGGGAAACTAAACTCTTTGTTCATTCTACTAGACCATTATTTTTCGGTTGGCTGAGTATTACAACCAACTATATACCATACTTGTATAATTCCCCGCCATCTTGTACCCTCGTTCTCCCCTTCCACTTGTTACCAGCCATTATATGTTCATCATCACTATACAAAGTTTAATATTTCAAGTGTATTCATTAAGTATGCAAGTATTATAATAAACCAGTTATATTTATTCAAGACTTTAAAATTTTTTAAATTCTTGATGAATATGACGTAAATATGATACCTAAGTTTTTATAATTACATTCAGCTTTTGATTAAGCAATTATCTGTTTTATATTTAGGTAATAAAACTACTGAACTGATTTACTTTATTACTTAGATGCTTTATTCCTTCATGGGTAGTCTCAATGATTTAAGGAAACCAGTGTATGATAGTTTAAATAATTTTTTTTAGCAACTGGAATTTATATATATATTTTTAATTTAAATAATCCATCTACATGGTTGACCTTTGTGCTAATGAAATTCAATAAACTGAAACCTTAAGCAACAAAAACAGTAAATAGGTAATAAGTAAACTTATGAAATTAACACCAGTAATTGATTTTTGCGAGATCCTTCATCATCAGTTGATACCAGCCCCTGTGGATCAAGTGGTAGTAGCGTCTTGGCCTTTCATCCCAGGTTCGAATCCCAGTTAATTATGGCATTTTCAAACACTACAATAATTGTCTTTCAATTTAAATTGTCATTCAATTTTATAAAAAGTAAATAAATAAACAAAATTCTATAGAAAAAAGTGTGACTTTAGGAATGATAATTAATGTTTATCAGATTTTTCCTATATTATGCTCAATTTTGTTAAAAATATATTGTCAAATGCTACATTTAATGGCAATTCATTATTTTGTATTGTTTTTTTTTCTAATTGTGTAAAGATATTGAATAGAAACTGTAATTTTTTATATTAGTCTTTTATTTTTATTTTATTAAAATTACCCTACCAAGCACTTAACACATTAATTTGTTGGTTTCATTATATAATTTTTTGTATAACTGTGACATGCAGGAAATCTCAAGAACAATCGATACTAAGAATTTTTTTTTTAAATTAATTGTTTTCTCTATGAACATAATGATGGTATCATTTGTAGAGAGATAATTATCTCCATTTTTGGAAATCATTTCATTCATGATTTTTCTCTAATAAGCCTGACCTTAAGGTTTTATTATTTAGGAAATGGATGTGATATTTTCAGAAATGACCAGTGTCTGAAGTTAGATTGTCTACTTAACAGACCTAACATATCTGTGTTATTGTTCGACATAAATTAAATAACAATAAAGTAAAAAAAAAAAAAAACGAGTAGTTAGATCGATATTAAAAACATACATCCAGTGTAAGCTGCGTATTTTTGGAAAATTTTAAACCCCATTTTCTATACTTAGTTGAAATTATTTCTAATTTTTTGTGTGTGATTAAAAAACATAGAACGATAGGTTAAATAATAATTTAAATGTCTTATAAATATCTATTATGAATAAATTGTTTTTTACTATTGTTACATACACATAGATCAGTTGAGTTAAATTTAATCGTGGCCAGTTATTACGTTATTGCTTAGAAGTTAAGTATAATAAATGTTTATAGAAAGGAAGAGAAAGTTGAAAAAATATATATACATATTTCATTGTTTGTATGCAACCAGGTTGTATATATCTGTATCTATATTTTTAATGACCAATTAAATGGAATTGTGTCATACTGCCTTTTTTATTCTTATTACTGTAATTATCAGTATACTCACAAATTTTAATGTAGACTGTATTGGTGTTTGTTATTGTTTTTTTTTTTTTTTTTATTTTAATTATATTTAAAATAGATTCTGTAATTAACTTGATAACATTCACATAAGAGTAGCTGCTGAATTTGATTGTGATAAATATATTTTTGTAATATTCTTCATCGTGTAATTTTTCTTATTTAGTTATTATTTTTTTTTTAAATCCATTGAAAATTACTTAACAGTACAAAGTATTAGTAAAAGTATTATTTCTAAATAACTGAAAATTATTCTCTTAAAAAAAAAATCTTTAAAATTGTCATTATAAGCTAACCAACAAACTATTGTAATTTCATTTTTAAAAGTAAAAAAAAGTTTTTTTCTATTATTATTATTATTATTATTATTATGTTGAGTCGCACAGTCCACCAGATGTTTGACTGGTTTTGGTAATCATTCTAATATC
>JAAAKQ030501782.1:1316-13401 GCA_010016005.3 Zanna intricata | reverse complement strand
GTGGCAACTTCTATGATTATTGCTCGATGCTCGTTTTATATTGGTGGTTGATCATTATTATCACACAGTCACTGTTATTAGTTGTTTTTAGTTTGAAGTTAGCTGGTTACGCCTTCAGGATCTGCGATTAGGTAAAATTTCCATGTACATTTTACTCATTTATTGCTTCTTCTATGCGTTTAAATTAAGTCCTCTTATCATAAGCAGTTTTTTAAAGCAGTCTTAAATGACAGTATCAATTTCTAGATATTTCGCTTTCCTTTGGTACACAAAATTATTTGTTTTCTTGCAGGTTTGTTATTGTTTGATGCTCGTTTTATATTGGTGGTTGCATATTGAATGAAAGATTAAAAATTTACAGCACTTATTATATGTAATAATTCCAGTCTTGACCGCACATTAAATAACTTGACATATAAGTTTGGTGTCATACATCTAATGTATTTCTGTTTTTAAAATTATTATAGAAAAATTACACATGAACAATTAGAAAGATGAACAGTTAAAAATGAATACAGAATAGTTACTCCCAAATGTTTAGAAAGATAGAATCATTATAAATATGAGATACACATATTGAACTGAACAATCTGTTGAAATCTAAATGTAATTGAATAAATACAATAATTCTATACGTGTACCTGATCAACATTAAATGAGAGAAAATATTGTAGTCTATAAGTGATTGGATTATGAACTATCAATTCTGTTGCGGTTCAGTTCACATGTGGAGATGCAACCATTCATCACTGTCAGAGTTTCAGTGGAAACTAAGAACTTTTGAAGGTTATTTAAAAATTATTAAGTTTAAGATTTTTCTATCTTTTTTTTTGACTAAAAATAAACAGAATTGTGTCTTAAATTCTATGTAGTATGGTATAATATACTATAATGCTGGTTGTATAATTGTATTATGATTACTTTAAGAAAGCATATTTTGTAGGTTTATGATTCAGTATGTTTTTCAAATCTGTGTTCTTTCTCATTTTGATTCTGTTTTTTTCTGTTGAACTCTTCAGTTGTACAAGTCTTAAGGGAATTTTGAAAAAAAAAAAAATTAAATAAGAATACATTCATGAGATTTATTTTTTAATTATAGTTTGATTGGATGCATTTTTAATTTACCAATTTTTTTTTAATATTTGTTTTTTTTTTTTAATCTGATAAATATTTTCCCTCAAAAGTTAATGTTACATAAAAAATATAAAATCAGTATTATTTTTAAATCTTGAAGAAATATTTCTCGCAGTTGTGTGATAAAATGAAAGGAATCTTATTCACTGAAAGTTTTTTAAAGTATCCTTCAAGTTGTGTGATTTGTAGTAGATTAGTAGAATAGTTACATTATTCCAATTAATCATTTTTTTATAAATAATGTTTACCAATTTTATTTATTTTTTTCAAAATATCATAGGTATTTTGAAACAAAAAGTATCTTGTTTTATGTATGTCCTTAATTGATTTTTGATTGTGATTTAATTTTTGATTTCATACTTTTAATACAGAGAATTAATATAGAAGTTTTAAATTATCCTAGTAATGTATATATTTTATAACAGGCTTTTTATGTTATTTTTTGGCAGAGATTTCTTAAAAAGAGTCTTGATTTCGGCTTTTAAGTATATGTATATATAATTTTTTTTTAAAGTCAATTCTTTTAAGAATTATATTCCTCTGTACTAATATACCAATTCATTCAATATATATAAGTTATTCAATATATATAATATATATATTAATTGAATGTTAATTAATTACATTCATTTGATCTACCTAAGTATGTATTTATTATTCTGTACTTAAGTCGATCAAATATATATATATATGTTTATTTAAAATATAGTGTTTTAATATTTATTTACTTTTTGGATATTTCTTAAAGAAATGAATTGATCACAAGCAAATGTTATTTGATACTTGGTTCCCATAAGTATTCAGTTGAAATTGTATGTATTTGTTTTATGATTATTAGATAATCAGGAAAATATTTCACCAAAGATCTAAGACAGTCTTCATACTAGACTATTCTTCACTTGAGCATTTTCAGTTTGGAAAACATCTTTAATTTATTAAATTTTTGTTGGTTTTATAAACTAGTGTACTGATTTATTTCTACTTGTTCTTTTTTTTTTAAATAAGGAACGAAGCTTACAGATTTTAGGTAAGTACTATAAAACATAATTATATTGTATCATTTTAGATAATCCAAAGATAATTTCTAAAAATCTTCATTTCTTACCTACAGCACTTATAAATTTTAGATAAATACTATAAAACATTATTATGTTGCTTTAGGTTATCAAAGATAATTTCTAAAAATCTTAATTTCTTATCTGAAGTCATTTGAAATCATTTTTACCTATATCTACAATGGAACTTTTAATTAATATTTTGATTACAGGATTTTTTTTTTTTATATTTTATTATTGAGGTGTCAAAGCTATGTAGAAATCAGGATTATTATTTTCGTATTTTAGATGCATTATATCATTGTTGGATTATTACTTTTAATATTTTTTCCTTATTTTAAAAAAATTTTTTATTATACTACTGTTAGTTTTTTGAGGTTTTTCCATTCTTCAAAAGCATTAAATCTGTCTGATATGTATGTTTGGCATTCATGAGTACCTTTTTATATTCTTGTAGATATGTATACAACAATGCTGAATCACCGTTGAATGAAAAAGAATCATTATGCGGTTATATTTTATGCTATAATTTTTCTTACAAAGATTAATTTCTGCACAAGATCTTTTGTATCAACAAGGAAAACTATTCTTTGGCAGGTTGTGTCTTTTCATCTGATTTTTATCAGTAAATATTTTTTTTTTTTTTTTTTTTTGTTTTACCTCCGGAACCACCGTTAGGTTATATCTTCAGAGGATGAGATGAACAGATTGTAGCATGTGTAAAAAATGCCATGCCTGACCAGGATTCGAACCCGGGACCTCTGGATGCTACCACTCGGCTACGGAGGCCGGCAGTAAATATTTTAATATGCCTCAAGTAATGCTATATATTTTTTAGAAATGTTATTTCATTTGGTCCTGATTGCATTGATCATCTCACAGATGATTTAATCTACTTTAGCGTCTTTACATACACAAACATTTTACAGTTTTCTAGCATGAATATACATATGTGTTATGTAGTATATTTCAAACGGGCAAGTTTTAAATTATAGTTAAGTTTTCATATCCGTATTTGTTAAATTTTCTTTTTAGAGAACAGTGTAGGTAATAAAAACATATTATAAGTCATGTTCAATAAAAGTAATGCATCTCATACTAAATGTGAACTGTATATGACCTGTATATATCATTAATGTATTTTGAGCCTTATAACTTGAAATACTATTAAGTAATCTGCTATGCATTGAAATGGATGTTAGTATCTACATCTACAAGCAGAGTTTTTAATCACCTTGATTCTTCTTCTGTAATGGAAATGTTTGTTGACAGGTATCAAGAAACAGCATTTTCCAGGGCGGTCTGTCCTGATTATCCTAAAGATGATCCTAATAAGTCTTAAATGTTAAAAAGGATTGGTGACATGCAGTATTCCTGTCTTAATTACTTTTCCCATCTTCTTCTATTCACCCTTCGTCCTATGTATAATTCCTTAAATCTCCTACCCAGTCCTATTTCTCTCATAATTTTCATCAATTTATTCCACTTAGTCCTGTCGAAAGCTTTCTCCCAGTCGATGAAACATACGTAAAAAAACTTTTTTTAAATATATCATTCTCTCTATCAAAACTCTTAAACAACCTGTTGCGTTCCTAGTCACCTTTTTTTAAAGCCTAACTATTTATTATCCAACATTATCTCTATCTTTCTCTCTATCCTGTTTGTATTATTCTGGATAATGCTTGTGTAGGATTGGATATTAAAATTAAAGTCCTTTCAATCTTACAATAATTGGCATTATTCTAATTCGGTTTGGTATCAAAAGTATTTTAAGGAAATCTTTGGCCATTAAACACTGTTATAGATTTTATTTCCAAGTTTTGATTACCCAACATAAATGGGACTGATAATCGGTTAGAAAAAGATAACATTGGATAATTTAAAAGCCAATTCGTTCTGTTAGCTTAAACAATTTTTTTTTTTAAAGAATTTATGTGATGAAATTATGAATTTTTCATATAAGCACAATTATATTCATATTTATCATTTTTTTGATAACTGTGATGAATTAAATCAAAAGCATTTTTTTTAAATGTTACAAAAAATAGCATTGTCTTTGTTTGCGAATGTAATACTATAACACATGAAAAAATTAAAAAATGAGAACTTTTAATATAACTGAAAATGTAAAATACCTCTTTGTAATTTCTATCATTTTGGTTGCTGTGTGATAGTAGTTAAGACCCCCAACAAAAACTTTCCCGTTTTAGTGAAAAGGATTAGTTATTTGCATTTTTTCCTTCTCCTATTCTGGTTTACCATTTATTTTTCTCTAGTCTTCTACTTTAGTATCATTTCTCATTAAAATCATACTACCATGAATCGATTTATATTTTTCATCTTTGTTAATCCATTTATAAATATTATCATTTGTTTCCTCATAACTAAGAATTTTTTTGCACTAATAGATTGCCATGATTTTCTTTAATTATTTCATCTTTTATTTGATCCGACTGCATTTGAGTTTCACATTTTGTTGTACCATTCTGTGATCCAGAATATGAATCTTTTAATGTCTTATCTTTTGTAGCATTTCAAATTATTTTCCTCATCAGTCCAATTGTTCACTTTGAAAAACTTTCTCAATGTAATGTCTCTGAACAGTGTTTTCTATTGAAAAGATTATAAACACAGAACAAAAAATTTAAAATAAAGTTATTATAATTGATATTTAACTGTTTTAGAGATTTATATTACAGTTTATCTCTAAATTCAAATAATTTTTTATGTAACTTGAGAAATTAGTTTATTATTGTTTATATTAAATATAAACATTTATTAATCAATATAGATAAAAATTATTTATTTAATAACTTAACTATAAATATCTATTCATAAGATGATTAATCTTATTAATTACATGATGCATATAAATTATCATTTGATTTAACTAATTGTGTAAAAAGAAGAAATATTATTTCTTTGGTTCTTTAAAGGAAACTAAAATGTACTTATTAATACCTTTATTAATAATTAATAAAGGTATTAATTAATACTTAATAAAGGTATTTATTAATAATTAATAAAGGTACCAATTAATAAATATTATCATCGTTAATTAGTACTAATTATTAATTGAACATAATCTTTGTTTCCTTAATAATTAAGGAGCATAAAAATAATTAGGGAAACTAAGGTACTAATTCATTATTACTTTTGTACTAATTAATTAGAAGGTTTAAAGGTACTAATTTTAAATTAGTATTATTTTATTAATTAAAGGTACTAATTAATTTTTACCTTTTAGTTAAAGGAAAATTAAAAGGTATTAATTTTAAATGTTTCCACCAGAAGATCTTAGATCTATATGAAACCAGTGCTACTCAACTGTCAGATACATATTTTTATAAAATAAATGTTAGGTTTAACAATTTTCTTTTGGTAGTTGTTAGGTTTAACAATTTTCTTTTGGTGGATGTTAGGTTTAATAATTTAAATGGTGTAAATCAAACATTTTGCTCGATTTTTTAATGTGTCATTAGCATTTGTCATGTTATAAATCTTATTCCTCCAATCAACCACCAGATTACTTTTCTGTATTATCTCATAAAATTCATTCATTCAACTTCTGCATGGTTTATCTTTTTTCATAGAGTCCATGTATGTACTGTACAAACTGTCAGCTTTCTATTTTATCCATTATCCTTTATATTTGAATTACGTGATTTAACCTAAATAACATGAGCATTATTTTTCTTCATTAAATAACTTGAGAATTTTTTTTTTATTCTACTCATAATTTTACTAGATCTTAAAATTGATATTAGCGATTCATCATTCCCTGCTTCGTTTTAATAATTCTATTACCATTTGGTGTGCTAGGGATTATTTAATTTGCCATATAATAAAATTCCCAAATATTTATCTTCTATCTATTATATTTTTCCTATTATATCCAATTATATTTATATCATTACTTATATATTTATCAAAATAGATTTCACACTATTTCAGTGAAGATTTACAGAGAGAAGGATTGATAGAATTTGAATCAACTGAATTTGATTCAGTTACAAGATAAATATATATCAAAGGTCCTCAGAGGAGTATTGGGATCATATTGAAATAAGGGTTAAGGTAATTTGGAAAGAAAGAAAAGAAGCCGTTGAAGAGGAGCAGTTGATGAAGATGAGTTTAGGGGAGAGAAAGAAATAGTACACTTCAATATTGTTCAGTACTGAGCCTTTAGATGATGTGTAGTAATTGACCTGAGCAGAATTGACACTGACATTGATCCGAACCCTTTTTTTCACTAAAGTTCCAATGTTCATTACTATTATAAGGTGGCAGATCACAATTTGCCCAATTCTTATAGGGCCTCTCATGTACTGCTTCTTCTATAACCAGCATTGTTGGAATTTATACTCTGTGAGAAGCAGGTACGTTGGATAAAATAAAAGATTTGGTTTTTTCTGTTGAAACGATAATTGTGTCCAGGTCACCTACCATTTTGTATCACGGTATTGGCATTGTAAAAACATGGCTGTTTGGCCCCCATTCAATTATCATAACTAGCATGAAGATTTTGACCCTGGTTACTGTAGTGTCCTTTGGTAGAACTGCTACCAAAGTTCAGTGAAATATTTATAAACTTTGTTACACTTGTTTGCATTTTTCAAAATCAATTTTTTTATAGCTTTTGTGCATATTCTGTTGTATCCTGGCATTCGTATGCATGATGCATGAGTGATAAAGCATTTTGCAGCTTGTCTATATTTTTATATAAATTTGTGTAAGTATGTAATATATATATATATATATATAGTTGGGGAATATTTTAATACTTTAAAAAAATGATAGATAGATTTAGATGAATAGAATTTAGATAGATAGATACGAGTAGAATGATAGATTTAACCTTATTCACAAAAACTATGCATTTTTATTTTAATGACGTGGTTCAAATTATTTAGCAATGGGCAATTAAAAATGAAGACAAAACTCCAAAAGACTTTTCCTAAATATATATAAGAAAGAAGTTTATACATAGTACAAGTTTATATACACACACAAAAGCGTACTATAATAGATATACTTTTGGAGTTTTGTCTTCATTTTTAATTCCCCATTGCTAAATAATTTGAACCACGTCGTTAAAATAAAAATGCATAGTTTTTGTGAATAAGGTTAAATCTATCATTCTACTCGTATCTATCTATCTAAATTCTATTCATCTAAATCTATCATTTTTTTAAAGTATTAAAATATTCCCAACAGGTACAAAAATTCTGTTGCATTCATTTTTAACAAAAGATTCTAATATAACTTGTTTATTTACTGACTTACATAGTATATATGTGAATTATATTAATATATATAAAAATTGGTAGAAAGAGGTACATTTTGAGTTATATTTTAAATGTAATATTTTTGTATTGATATTTAATAATATTTATTATTCCTTAATTACCCAGTATTTCCTTTACTAACTATTAATGTTTTATTAACTCGCCTACTTGTTATATATAAAAAAGAGGTAAGATGCATAATTTTAATTTTACTATTTTGTTGTATTGTTTATATTATCTGAACATTTAGGTACAAATATGTAGTTAAAGTTAGTTAGGGATTATTAATTATTTATTCTTTTATTACTAATACAGCTGTTATTATATTTACATTTCAGTATTTTGGAAAAAAGGTTTTTACTTCTCCATTTTATAATGTTCTATTAACTATGTCTTCCTCTTATTAAAGTACAATTGATTAATAGTTTGAGTCAATAAGTTATTTTTTTAATAAATATGCATAAAAAGTAACTTTTTCTTTTTTAATCGTTATTAGAAGCTTCAAGGTTTTAATATGAGAGTATTTTTATGAAAAATTTTTATATGTAAAGAATTCCAATCTTTATTTCAGTTTTTAATGGAACCATGTTTGTCATAAATCATTGCCAAAGTTTCTTAGTTGTCTTGGATAATGCAGTGGATGAAATAATTTTTGAATCTATTTATTTTTTATGAAATTGCTTTACTTTTATTTGAATTGATTTTTTTTTTCTCTTAAATAATAATTTTTGTTGCAGACTTATGAAAGAGATCTAACTTTCTCTCTGCTACTTTGTAAAGCCTTTGTTTGTGACATGTTATTGATTCATAATGATTTATGTTTTTGGTTAGTTTTTTACCAAGTAGTTACGTAGATTTTATTTGGTGTGGCTGTACATTTGAAGTTTAATATCTTGTTTTCATAATAACTGTAAAAAATTAAAAATAGTCTTATTTTATTCCCTTATGACTCTTCTGTTGTAATGACAATTTAATTTTAAAGTCTAAAAAAAAATTAAAAAAGAATCTTAAGAATATTTTTTTAATTCAAATTGAATTTATGTCTTATGTGAAACTTACAAAAACTTTTTGAAAAAAATTGACATATTAACTTATCTTCTCTAATTTTATCTATTTTCAACATTTTTGGGCCAATAGTTTTCTAATAATCACCCACTGTTCTAGTTGTAGCAGTTTCATCAGAAAAATGATAATTTTTTAAAATTAAAAAAAAAAAGATTTATATTCATTAAAAATCTGTGATCATAATTATGACCACCAAAAATTAAATATTGAAATGATTCTTTTAAAATAATATCAATAATTAATTCTACAGAGAGAAAAGTATGAAACAAAAAAGTTTGAAACAACCATGTTACAATGTACAGGTGTCCAATGTAGGAAGTCACCGTACCTCCTAAAGTTTGTAAACTAAAAATTTTTAATGAGTTATGAATGAAAAATGCGATATAATAATGAATTATTTTATTTACTCACTTAATATATATTATTAATTTTAATGATCCAGTGGGTCCTGTGTGTTATTAGCCCTCTTGTTGCACGCACAGTTCTATATGTCTTCTGTGACATGCAATAAATCATTTTTCATGTTATATTATGGAAAGTGTTCTTCACAGTGTCACACAATTCTTCATTTGTGATATAGCAACATGGAGGTAATTGTGCCTTGATAATGGAGATGGTGACGCTGGAGTACTGCAGCCAATCCAACATCCTGGAAATTTCTCATTCAGAACTGATAAAGTAAAGTGTGGATTGATAAAGCACAATGTGGTCCATCCTGCTGCAACCGTACTCGTTCCATAAAATCCCTCTCTTGAAGCTATGGTATTAACCATGCCTCCAACATCTCTAAATAAGTTTTTGCATTCATTTGCATGTAAAAAAAAAAATAGGGACCAAACTAATAGCGAGCTGTCATTCCAGCCCATATCATAATGTACAGTGGATTTCTTTCCAACTCTGTTGTGGAATAAAGATGTTTTTTCACCCAAAATAACACATTTTGACCTGTGATCTGCAATAGATTGCACATTCGTAAGTAAAAACCACTTTTCCACGGTGCAGTGCAGCAGGGAGTTTTTGTAATGAATCCTGGCAGGATGCTGCACAACGTGCAGCAGTGTCTGCATCTGACAGTTCATTGAGAACATCAGATGAAATGGCCTAACCGTCAAGTCCTTTTTCATATGGTCTTCCATTGTCATCCACGGTATATGAAGTTCAGCTTACCATTTACGAGTTTGTTTAATTGGGGATTGTTCAATGGAAACTGCAACAGCAACACATGTTTCTAACCGCATTAATGTTCATCCATTTTGTGGCCTATTTTTAATACCGCCTAATTCAAACTCATGTTTTTCCCAAGCCAACATTGTTGCTTTTCATGTTGGCAGCTTGTACATTGCTGAAACATATCACCAATTAGCTTCAATATTTGATTTGTATGTTGTAGTTCATGAACCCATACACTTGTCACTAACCACTCCTTAATGCTGTAACTACTTATGTCAGCCATTTTAGCACAACTGTCTTTTATTCAGAGTGTGTGACATAAAAAAACTTTTGCCAACCCATCCCAACAGAAATGCTGTATGTTATAAACACATATCCTAACTCATATATTTTGTTAACTTTAGGGGTACGGTGACTTGTTGGCCATATTGGAGTATCAGAAACTACTATTTTGCCATTGTTCAAACAATGAAGAAGATAGAATGTTTTCTACATTTTTGTTGCAAGTTTCTCTGTATTTTGTCGCAAAAATAATTATTGCACTTATATGTACAAAAATATTGTCATTGTCTGTTACAATCATATAAATTATTTTTAATTATTTACATTTATTAAATTGAGTGTGCCAAATTTTTTTTTTTTTTTAAATAAACATTTTCACTGAAATAGCTGTCACTTTATTTGTTAATAATAACTTGAAAATTATTATTGCAGTGATGATTAGAAAAGAATAAAAAAAGATTAGTTAATAGGCACTTGTTAATAACTTAATATTTATAGATTATTTTGTTCATTTCTTAATGTTGTAAAGTGCAGTTAGGGCAGGTAAGGAATTATTTTTAAAAAGTATACTTTTGGAGTTTTTCAGTTTTTTTTTTTTTTTTTTTTAATTTCATCATGTATTCATTGTTTTTATTAACCACTTTAGCAATGAAATCAGATTACTTAGTTAAAAGAGAAAAGTAATTGTCAAGTTAAATAAGACCTCCCTGAGTTTTTTTTTACTATTATGAAACAAGAAATTAAGGTTTAAATTTATCAGCAAAGATACACAGTGTATCTGATTAGTAAAAAATAAACAATTTAATTAAATTCAGTGGCTAGGATCAATTATTGTCACAAAATATTAATTTGTTTTTCTGCATTTTGAAGTTAATATTTTAATTTTTTTATAGTAACTGGTATCTAATTTTGTTTATTTTTTTAGTTTTAGTAGTACAAATGTAGGATGCTTTATTATTTTAAAATGGAAAAATGTTTACTGTAAATTTGAAACAGTATGACTTTGCTATTATAATAACAGGATTATTTTTACGATGATCTCAGCAAATGTTATAGCTAATTGCCAGGTCAAGGAAGAAATACTATATAACTGCTTAAATATTATTTTATATATATGCATTCTTGTTTTGTTGGTTGAATTAGAATTATGTTCTATATAGTAAATAGTTCCATAAATTTTCTGTTTTTTAAACTGTAATTCAAATGCACAGATAAGATAATATTTTGTGGGCAAGAACATATTACATCTTTTTTTTAAAAAAAAAAGAAGAAAAAATTAACAAAACAGTATGTTAAGCCTACTGTAAATCTAGTAAGAATGTAATCGGTGAATGTAAAACTTTAGTAGAACCTCTCTTTTGTGACACCTATCTAAGATAATGTTTTTTTTTAATGAAAAATTGTCTAGGAACAGAAAGAAAACAATTATCTTTTACTATATTCATGTATTTTAGATTGACACTTGCCCATTTATATTACAGTTGAAATTTGATGAAATTCAAGTAATATTGTGAAATACTTCTTTCATACTGAGACAGCAACTTACTGGGCTGGTTTGTGGTTGTTAATTAATTATTATCAAAGGAAACAAAGTCTGGTTTATTGTGCTTGAAAAGATTCGAGTCAGATTGTCTTTTACCTTAACGTATTTTACCTTTATTATGTAAAGAAAAATATTATACAGCAGTAGGGTTTGTTTGCACCATTACAATTATTTAACATAATGAATTTATATCTAGATTCACTAATTGATAATCTTAGCGACATAGAACTCTGACTATTTTCTTAAATTTCTATCATTAATGATTGAAATCTGTTCTGTATTACAGACAAAAGGAAGTCTTATAAAATGAAAAAAAAAAAAAATCTGAAAATAATGGATTATCGTTGTTACTACTTGTTGCAGTATAGAAAAAATTTGCTGTGTTTTATTGCCCATTGAAGCATGTTTGTTGTATATAATCTGCATTTGATTGTCAATTTTTATAGTTAACTAATTCTTAATAATTTTATCTTTTGTATTTTAGATGTTTATTTGTTAAAAAAAATTTGAGTCTGCATGGTTCTTTATTGAATTGGATTTGGCCATTG
>JAAAKQ030501771.1:1324-20385 GCA_010016005.3 Zanna intricata | reverse complement strand
GCTGGTTTCTTTATTTCGTTGTAATTGTTGAATCTCAAGTTGTAGCTTTCTTGTTTTTAACTCTTCACGTGTTTTTTTGCGTTCTTATTAAGTCCAACTGTTCTATCAGAACAAGACGCTGCAAATCGTTTGTAGTTAATGCTGCTGATTCTTCTGTTTGAAAATGACGTTTGTGGCTAGTTCTCTTCAGAACGGCATTTTATTTTCCATTTTCTATATTGCTGTCAATCGATGATGAAGAGCAAGATGCTATGTCGGTTTTCGATCCAGATCGAGATTAGTTGTAATGCCAACACTAAGTGCACCGGGACTTGCTTGAAATTAGGATTTCCAAATGTTTCCAAAATTTCTATATATTCTTCCTCCCATTTGTTCAGTTTAATAACTTTATTCCCTGTTTTGCTTTTATCTATTATCTTCTTTACTTCGGTTTTAAGGTTGTTCATAATTTTCTTTAAATTATCTAATTTCGTGGTTTTCTCTACAGTTTTTTCATATTCACTTTTAATTTCACTCCATGCCTTTTCTTTTGTAGAAAGAATTTTAGCAGATAGGGATCTATCTAACACAACAGTGTTCTTCTTTAATGCACGAATAAATGCTGCTGTGGTGCATTGTTGTGCAGTTGCGGATTGTTTCGCTGGTGAAGGTACGCCCATATCAAATAGCGTTTCATCGCTGGACATCGCTGTGCTTATTCGCATACAGATATTTGAAACGAAGTGAGCGGGCTAGAGTAGAGTAATCGGTCTGACTCGTCACCCATGCGTTCATGCTTGTATTTACTGATGTCCTATCAGTTAACTACACACAATTACTTACAGCTCTCAGTATTACTGATCAGTTATAGTAAAACATTATTCACTCAAAACTCAGTAATTACTTTACTTGTGCAGTATTTATTGATCAGTAATTACTGATGTTTATTCATTTCACTCTATATTATAAATAGATTTCTAATATATTATAAATATATAATATACTATAACTATAATATAATTTATATACATATTATAACTATAATATATTATATCTATAATCTATAACTATATTATAAATAGATTACTCTATTAAGTCCTTTTAAATGAATAATCACATACATTATAATCAGCAGTAGAACCAAATATAATTATTAACCAATGATTGGTACTCATTGTTTTAAGTTTTCACTTCTGTTGGCCAGTCCTACGACTCGTTCTTTTTTCTTTTTTTTTAATTTTAAAGGAAGCATAGAACCAGAGAAGACATATTTACCACCCTGCCAATAAATATTATTTTTTACAATGAAACATTCAAGATTATAAAATTTTATCTTTTTGTCTACTAGTTTCTCTTTAAAATAATTAGATACTAATTTAATAAATATTATCCATGTTGTAGTATTTGTCCCATTCAAACAATTACATGTAGATAAAAACATAAACGGGAGTTATCTTTGAACGTAAACAATGTTTATTCAACTTCATTAGATTATTTAAAAAGTGTACTTTTATCTAATGAATACACACACAGAACTTCTCTTGGTTTTTTGAATAACTGCTGGGCTGAAAACAGAAATCATGTTCAATCAAGACTGCTCACAGCTATAATTAGGCTGAAAATGTTTAAGAAAGTTGACAATTCTAGCTGGTAAGAGGGCACTCCTTCCTCTCTTGTGATTAAGATTTTAGCATTAAAAATGAAGTTAAACTGGCATGTTAGGCTGTACGTGTACATCTGATATTAGATCTGTGAGCTCTAGTAAAAGTAATAAAGTTATTTCTATAAAGTGGAAAAGTGTGACATTTAGGACTTCAAAAATTGTTGTCCCACATTTTATAAAAAGATGTATTACTCAAGAAACAAGTGGCATAAAACTGTAAACGACAAAAAAAAGTGTTTTTTCTATCAGTGTTTTGAGGTACTGTACACACTTTTCAGTTTCCAGGAAAAATTATTGATCATCCGATCATTCATTCAATGCTGAAACATAACTTTTGTGATTGTAAGCCCTGGAAGATTAATTTTATAAATACCACTTAAAAAAACTTATCTTTAAGGTAAAATTGCCTTGAAAAAGGCCAAGTAGATGATATTAAAAAAGCTTCAGTCTTATGTATCAAGAGAATATGAAGAGTTCTATCGCATAATCTATTAATTGAAAATGGCATTGGGAAAGATGATAAAATTAAATAAAGCATATAAACATGGACAAAAAACATTTTTGCCATCTAACCAGTCGAATTTTTTTAATTAGCGCTAACGGAGATATTTAGCGACATGCGGATGTAGCATTGTATTCCGCATAACCTTATGTTCTTGGATTGTTGATATCTCGTTTATTTTCATGTTATTGTTATTTGAGTGCAACATGTTTTAAGTATTAGTAGCGATTTTTGTAATGTGCGCTTTACGGGAGCAACAATACAATGTAAAATTTTGCGTGGGAAAGACTTTCACAGAAACCTTTCAAGTTTTGAAACAAGCTTACAAAGATGATGCTCTGGGTCGTACGCAATGCTGCGAATGGTTTTCCCGATTTAAAAGTGGTTGTCAGTCAAGATGACTAAGGCCTTCGACTTAACTGATGACACGCACGTTCAGAAAGTCAACGATCTGGTGCATGCAAATCGCCGATTGATTGTCGGAGAACTTGCGGAAAGGGTTAGCATCTCGATTGGATCATGCCTTGACATTTTGACTGAAAAATTGAACATGCATAGAGTTGCAGCAAAATTTGTTCCTCGTTTGATGACTGAACAGCAGGAAAACATCGGGTGGACAATTATCGGCACAACTCCTTGAACAAGCCGATGACGATGAAACATTCATGCAATGGATCGTAACGAGAGCTAGGTTTACGGCTACAGCGTTGAAACAAAGATTCAATCATAAAAAAAAGCACATTACACAAATCGCTACTAACGCTTAAACATGTTACAATCAAATAACAATAACACGAAACCTACACGAGATATCAACAATCCAAAAATATGTGGTTACCGAGAAAGTTATGCGGAACACAATGCTGCCAATCGCACTTCACTAAATACTTTTGGTACGTAGTTAAAAAACGTTCGGTCTTTTTTTTAAACAAACATCGTACAAGTTCATTTTTCAAGTTATTTTATGCAGTAAATTACTTGAGTCGCATATGTTAAAAGAAAAAGTACTGAGGTGATAAAATATCAATTTTATACAGTTGAAATTTGCCTGTATAAGAAAATAAATGAAAAGAAATTTATTCAGGTCATACTAAAACCAAACAATAATGTAAAATTTGAAAATTAACAGATGTGAAGTGAAATAATTACTGTTCATTCTTTTAATGGAAAAGTGGGTCTCATAGGTTATACACCACTTGCAATACATGCATTTCAATTATTTACAGCCTTTTTTTTTAATATCATGTTTTTTACCCATAATCATAATTTATATACAATAACGAACATACATACAAAACAAAGGCTTCTAAATTTTCTGTTTTATTTCTATTTTATATTTATAAATATTAATAATAATAATTATTAATAATTATATTATATTTTTTTATTTTATATATAGTGGTGGACGTATAACCATGAGACATGGAAAAATGATAAAAAATTTTTTCTTCATTTATTCTGTATGAGATATACTTTAAATAAGCACATAAACTTTATACCAAAATCTATTTATAGTATTCAAAATTGTAAAGTTTTTCTAGTTAAGATACTACCTGCTTTTCTAGACAGTTATCGTCTCTATAATAAATCTAAATCAAAGTTTTATTGTGCAGTAAAAATGTCATAAATTTAAAATATATTTGTTGAGTGCAGAATGAGTAGGCTTATACAATTAGCCACTTTAGCCTAAACTTAGGTTTATTTTGCATCCCTGGATAGATCTGTCAGTCTCTGGACAAATATACAGGCAATCACTATCAAACTCAGCAGCAGCTCCCTCACTTGGAAGAAGATAGTTCCAACAATATACTATAAAAGGCCAGTGTAGCAGTTGACACAAATTCCAAGGTATTTATCCAGGTACAATGGGATCAGGAGTAAGGAAAGCTGGAGCTTGGAATAGGGAGATGAACAACTCACAGAAGGGCTGCATTGGGAGATAAGGTATTTTTAACATTTTGTCTAGAGTCATAAAATACATCAGTGTGCTACAATAGTGTGGTTGAAAGCACTGCATTTTTTAACTTTTCATTAAAACAGTAAGAACTACATATTTCATGTTGTAAATAACAGAAAAAAACTCAAAATAATTAGAATTTCATCTATACCATCTGACATAGAATGACGATAAAATCTAGAAAATAATAAATTCAGAATTAAAATTCTTTTTTGGTATCACTGTCAAAATATAATGTTGAATCAAATAAATACCATACGAATATATTCAAATCAGTCACGTCTGTTAATATATCATGTAACAGACCTTAAAAGCTGACCTCTGACAAAATTTAAGATGGAGTGATTAACAACCCTTCTAGATGCTTTGCATTTATTGGCCTGTTTTAACAATACTTGAAAAATAATTAATGCACAATTATTAATTAACTTTTTATTTCAAAAAATCAACAAAATCAGACTTTACATTATTTTTTTAATTTGTGAATTTTAATTTTGTTATCAATCTTGCATTAACATAAAGCATACCTGATTCATTTATTATGATTTATATAACAATAGTATCATTCATAATGGTGTCACACTCATAATAATTATAGCTACTCTGGTTGTCTGTCTCATCCAGTTTCCCCATAGTAAACCAATTGTAAAATTAATGAATAAAAAAACCTGGTAAGAAAATAATTGCAACATTAATGACTTCTGTGCCACAAAGTTAGCAAAAGTCATAATTTTTTATATCCTAAATATTCACAGCTGAATTCACTGTGAAATGTCCACGAATTTGGTAAATGGCAGACAAAACAAAAAGTTTATAATGAAAAGTATTACTTATAAAATACCATATTTGCTTAATGACTGTTCTTTATTATAGAAGAAACATCTTTTATCTAAATTATTTTTTAATAAAATTGCTTGTTTACTAAGTATCTGGTAACATCTTAATTTGGTCACCATTTTCCAAGATGGTGGATATTCCCCAAGAGATTCAGATCTGGACTTTTAGGATATAACAAATTGCACCTTTCCTAAAATTATGGCATAGAAATCATTTATGTTGTAATTATTTCTTTGTAAAATTGACATTTTCTCTACTAAAATGATTTCAGATTCAATAATTGTGCGCAAAAGATTTAGATTGTTAATGTTAACAAACAATACTTAAAATCTCTTAGTTATAGAAACTCAAGTACTTGTAAAATGAATTTATAAACAGTATATTAGTAAAGGAAAACTTGAGCAATAAATTTTTATATTAACTGTTTATAAAGTTTTAAACAGACTGAAAGTAACTTATACATTTTTTTACATTTCTGAACACTAAATAAATTTTTTTTTTCAGCTATTTAATATTTTTCAAAATTAATAAAAAGAGAATCACATGAACTAATTATTAATTCTAGATCAACATCAATAGTATTCTGATTAGACATTGTTTTTATTGCCCATTGTTAATTTCTTATAGATCAAGTTTATATTTTATTCCTATGACATCATAAGACTGTGCTTCATAGAGCTATGATATGACAGAAAAACATCTGTGATAGCTATATTTATACCTTACCGTTAATAATTAATCTTTAGAATTACCATCATAAAACATCATTTTATTACTTTTCGATTAATTAAATTTGAAGGCATTAAAAAGGTTGTTTAATGTATCATGCAGTTTCAAAATCAAACTGGAAAAAATATATCTCAATATATTTTATGTATGGATAAATATATTTTTAATAATATGTATATATATATATATATGTTATAAATCCATAAAATTTATGTCTTCTATTTTATCTATTACTAGGTGTTGTTAGAAATATATAAATGTACAAATCAAACAAAGCTACATAAAAATAAACAATTGTTCTAAAAAATTATTGAAGTAAATTGGAAAACAAGATTACACTCAAGACAAGAGTGGACTCAGAACAAGAATTAAAATGTAAATCTGAGGAAAAAGCATACACAAAAAAAAAAATAAAATATTGACAAATATATAGTGTTTACAAAATACTGTAAAACAAATACTTGTTTCAGGGTTTTAGAATAAAAAAAATACAAAACTATAGAAAGAATGTACTCTACAGCTTCTATATATCTCCATATATTTTGATTAATAATGTTATCAGTAAGGAGACGTAATAATGATTAATCATGGATTTAAAATCATATTAATGTGATTAATAGAGGGGCCATCAGGCACTCACACAAATTGTGAAACTTATAATTGCAAAGACATCAGTATTATGGAAAAAGGGTTCAATTATCACTTATGATACAGATTTAAATAGTAGATCGTGGATACCAGTGTTCTTTGGTGGTTGAGTTTCAATGAACTGCACTTTTCAGGAGTGGTCGACCTGAGATTGTGCAAGACTACACTTCATTCACATTCATACATATCATCCTCATTCATCCTCTGAAGTAATATCTTATGGTAGTTCTGGAGGCTAAACAGAAAAAGAGGTCAATTAGGATTCGCAAGGACTGAGTTAAAAGCCGGGTAATCTTTTGGATGGTTAGAACTCTGATAATCCGGGATATCCTTTGAGACGGGCAAAGCAAGATTCTAGAAGTTGGTCCCATCTATCCCAAAGTAATGGTTCACCGCACTCAACAAGTATTCTAGTGACAGGACTTGATCTAAAAGCATCTGCAGCAAGACGAAGAGAAGAGAAGCATGATGTGCAGCATCTAACATCTTCAGCGTAGTGTGACGCACCGAAGAGTAGGCAATGCAACCATAATCTAAACAGGAACGAACTAAGGAATAATAAAACTGCAACATAATGACCGATCAGCTCCCCAGTTGGTATTACTAAAATACCAACTGTATTTTGGTTTACTTGAAGAAGTTTGGAACATTTTGTTTTTTAATTGTTTGATGTATTTAACTCACATAAGGCAGCTATCAAAAAAATAAACCTATAAAACTTAAAATCAGGAGAGATAGCAATCAGCTCTCCATTGAGAAAGACTTGCAGAATAAAGGGGTCGCATGCGAGAAAAGACTACACATTTTGTTTTCTCAGGTGAAAAAGTGAACCTTGGATTCAGCTTCAAGGCAAGATATAGTGTTCTGTAGTAGTCTGCTGTGGCTATTGAACGGGACTTATAATACAGATTTTTTCTAAAATGGTGGGCTGGCTATACTTTTCAGGATTTTACTTGTAAAACTAGACAAAAAAACATCCTTAGGAAAATTTGCATTTCTCCTTTTTTTCTCCCCCTGTCCACCATTTTGTTATTTTTATCTCAAGTTCAGATAGAGGAATCACATTAATATTTGGTAAGTGTCTTTGAAATAAAGTTCTAAGATTAGCAAAAAATCAGGACTTAAATACTTTCACAAAGTATAAAATGGCAGCCATTTTTATTTTTCAATCCGTTAAATTTCTATAAATATAAGTTTCATCAAAATGTATGTTATTTGCTAAACTATTAAACCTTTTATTTTGAACAAAATGACATTTTATTTTTTTAAATCGGTTAACAAATAAATCTGTTCTCACAAGTGGCCGAGTTATGGCAGAAAATGTTTCATATATACACTTGTTGTTATTAGATGAATTGAATAACTGGACTATGACCTCTGGTGCGCAAGTACTTAGGAGCATTCTTTGAAAAATGGGTGGAGAGAGAGGGGGGAAGCTTCTACATAAAAAAAATATAATAAAGTGAAGTTTATATAAATAGGAGTAGTATTTATATATCAAGCTTTCTATCTCTTCACCAATTATATCTCATCACAATACCTTTTTGTATATTTTTTCTTTTGTTTTTTTTTTTAAAGATTTTTACATTAGAATCTAACATATTTTGATCTATTGTGTTGATAGTAATCTACAATATGTACTATACTCTTATTTAAAAATAAAATAAACTGGGATTTATCTCAGACTGTGTGTACATTTAATGTTTTTAGAAATAGTTTCAGAATATTGAATCTGAATTTCTGTGTAGAGATACTTTAATGAGCAGTATTATAAATGAGTTAAGTAGCGAAAGAGTAAGAGGATAGAGGAAAAAGAGGAAGAGAAGTAATGAGAGAGAAGGAGGAAGCTGAATGACAATAGAAATTGCACCATAAGTACAATAATTAAATGTACTGATAAATAATACTTTATTGAACTTTATTTATCGAACCTCTCCTTAGTTTATATTTTCCTGCTTAATAAAACTGTCTTGATGGTATTTCAATTCTCTTTATTATTCATTTTAACTTAATCTATAGAATTACATCTCTTGAAAAAGTATACAAAACTTGGTTGTTAAAATGTATATTTTAAATCGTGATAGAAAACATTACTGGTAACAAATGTCATCTTGAACTCATTTTAAATGAATTTATGTCATTTGTAGGATTACCTTGAAAAGATTAGTGAAGTTGCTTTCTAGATAATAGTATCTAATTACAGCACTGTATTGAAAAGTTTTACTGTTGTTCGTAACCTTGATTTATATTAGTTATTCATTATTTTACTTTTTCAAGAGAAGAAATTGTATTTTACTTTAAATTACATTCAGTTCTAATTTTTTATGTTCCAGTATACTTAATAAAGGAGACGCAATTAATTTTCTACTTAAAAATATTTAATTTTTAAGGTAATAATAATTTGTTTTATTACTATCATGTAATCCTTTAGAAATCACAAGGCCTTTCCATTATGAAGCTTGTGAGTTTTTTTACTATAGTAAACCCATATAGCTCTACTGTTTTATTATCATAACAAGCAACATCTGTGAAGAGCCCAGACTAAGGAATCATTGCTTAATCTGAGTTCTTTCAGTAGTTATTAAGATCGCAGACTGATTAATGTATGATACAGCCAAAATAACAATAACTTAAAGCTTGTTAAGTTTTGAATAGATGCAGAAATGGAAAAACTACAGTTTCATTTTCTGAAGAAATATGTTCATTCCTCTTTCTTTTCTGTGGAATAAGGTGGCATTCTATAGGGTAAAATATTCTAGAAATAAAATAGTCCTCTTGATCTAAGAGATAACTACTCATGATCATCATAATATAGTTATTATTTTTGTATTCTTTGAGTCATGGAACATGATAATCTTTGAGAGCATAGAATGTCAAAAGTTAAATTCAGAATCACCAGCTAGACAATTTAAAATGAGTAATTTAAAGAATAGTTAGCTGAGAATTAAAAGGCATACAGAAGTTGGAATAACAATAAGAGCTGGTATGCTGTTACAAGACTAGAGAGAGAGAATTATTTTTATAAGGACAGTTTTAAAGTCCAAATCAACATAAATTCTTCAGGTTTATACCCCAACCTCTTCAACTGAAGATAAAGAGATTAAATAGATACAAGAGAAAAAAAATGATTTAGTCAAGTATACAAACTGTTATGATAATTCAACAGCTGGAATGAAGATATCAAAAGTGGGCCAGCACAATTTTAGAGAACTTTTATTTATATAGAACTGTCATCTATTAGCTAAATCCATGTCAGACATAGAGTTAGGAATGAGGAAGGAATTTTTAAAATTATTTGTATGGGGTGTAGCACTTTTTGACTGTGAAACATTGAAAATAAGAAAGAAAGAAAAGCAAAGAATAGACTTTTGAAACTTGGTGTAGTAGGGGATGTTGAAAATAAGGTTGGTTAATAAAATTCTATGATTATACAATCTATAATTCTATCGTAAAACTTCTTAAGAATTATAGAAAAGTTTTTTTTTATGGAACTTGTCCGTAGGACAAAGGTGGAATTTAGATTAAGCCATCCAGGATTACTGAATTTGGTTCTAGTAAGAAGACTAGTGTTAAAATAATATTCAAAGATGAAAATTAGAGTACTTGAAACAAACAATTGAAAAGGTAACGAGGTTTACGCTAAGGTCAAGAGATTAGCACAGAATAGAAAACAATAGAGAAGTGTATTAAAACTACTTGAATGACTGATGATAAAAAATAAACATATGTTAAATTATTTTTAAAATTATTAAACTATTTTGAATTGTTAGGCTATCATGTACTTTGGTAGATTTAATTATACATCAGGGTTGGATGAGGAGAATTAACTTTAAAAAATAATATTCTGTGCAAAATAAACAGACACTATATTGACTATTGCTAAACCTCTTATGTAGTCAGCAATCAGAAAAGTTCATAGAGGGCCTATGAATAAAAAACTAGCCGCACCATTTCTAAAGCAAAGAGCTTAGTATAAGAGTTTTTTTATTACCTTTGTCCCAGGGTCTGGAGAAAAAAGGTTGGGTGTGTTAAAAGTTCAGTTTTCATTATCAACAAATCTTTTTAAATATTTCATTGATTTTGCACCTGCTTCCTATAAACCTCAAAAAGGAGATGACTTATGGACAAATGAAGTTCTGGTATTACATAAGTAATAAAATTTTGTGTTAAAAATAAGTTTGTTAACACTTAAAGCTCCTACTGGGCTCCAGCTAAGATTATACCATCATCATTATGAAGATTTGTAATTTTTACTTTTCTAGGTGTAAAAACATTAAAGTGCAGTGATGAAAAATTGTGCAGTTAAATAACTGACCACTTTTAAATTTACTACCTAACAATTAGACCATTTATCACTTTTGATGATAAGTGGTCCAGTGCAATCAACACCAGAATTAAGAAATGAATAACTGGCTTGAACTTGATCTTTAGGAAGCTGTCCTATTAACTGCTGAGTTGATGAAATCTTAAATCTAAAATGACTATCATATTAATTTATAATTTTCTTTACAGGAAAACTGTGTAGCCTGCAGAATCCAAAATCATTGTTTCATTGAAAATTATAGTAATTGAGATCTTCCATACAATACTCGCACAAGTTCAGGTCTTATTAATAGTATTGCGAAAGGACGATTATACGACTGATTTAGTGTTTCTGATCATATTCAGTATCTGCATAATATAATCTTACTCTTAACTTGTAAGATATCGCAAATAATGAATAATCACAGATTTGAAGGTTTGATTTTCAGGTTATAAACTAATTGCATAATCATGAATATACTGATTTTAATGCTAAATCAATCTCTAATAAAGCTAATCTATCTCAAATTGAAAGCTAAAAAATCCTTTAAAATAGGAAAGACCTTGAACAGAAAGAAAGAAAATGGTAATAAAAAATAAACAAATATTACACACAAAATAGAGCCAATTTTTTCATATCACCTCAAAGAAATGATATATGCACAAAAAAATTAGCAAATTTGCAAACTTTACATATACCATGTTAAAGTGATGAACTCAACACACTTGAACAGCATAAAATTTGCAAATACAGATTCAACAAAAAGACTCACTGAACAAATACAGCTAGAGACCAACTATACTGTTTGTTCATGTACTAAACATATTTTCATTACTTTAAGAAAAGACTTTTGGGAACATTTTTCCGCAATAATCCATTTTAAAAACTGAGTGTAGAATTTGAATTCATAAAGTATGTAATAATTGAAGAATGCTGGAGATCAACTTATTTGTAGAGGTTTTCATACCATAGTCTTTTATTCTGATGTACAGTATATACAACAAAGAAAATGAAACAGCTGTATGCAATTTTTTGTTTTTCGGTTACTGAATGTGTATGTTAAGCTCCAAAAACATTTTTATTTTCTTTTTTTTTTGTACCAATTACTTTTACATATATGTTTTATTTTTAAATCACTGTATATTATTATAATTATTATTATAAAATTACATTCTAGGCTTCCTAGAATGTAATTTAGATTATATAATAATAATAGTGTAATTTATTTTTGAATATTGCATATTCAAAAATCTATAATAAACAAATTTAATGCTTTAATTATTTCCTTTGATTCCTGTGTATTAAAAATCGAAGAATTTTGACACTTTTTCAGAAAAGATGTTTTCAAATGACTTTTAATTGAATTTTGTATTTAAATATTAAACTAATTTCAAATAAAATGTAATACAAGCCCACAAAAAGGAAAGAAAAAAGAAATTATCTTTCTGCATCACATGTTCACAGAAGATGATTCACAGAAGATGCTTTCATAAATAATATCTTTTGAAAATAAATTGACTTTCAAAATAATGACAAAACAAAATTTTAATGCATAATTGTTGCACTTTTATTTATTATCGTTTTTATATTTTGTTACTTATAATTCATTATTATGCAATTAGTATTCATAATTCAAAAAATAAAATTCCAAAACAAGAATTTTTTTAGGTGTATTTTTAAACTAAAAAATCTCAACTAGTGCTTGAATGTACAGTGCATCTGTAATTACAATAAATTAGATGTACAATTATTACTATATAATCCTTTTTTGTACAATATTTATAATTTTTTATTATTTAGATTTGTTTTTTGGAAGATTGTTTTAATTGTTGATTGTATTTTTATCAACATTAACTTGAAATTTCCATTATATGTCCAGTTCTTGTGCAAGTTCACTATCATCTGTCTTCACTGGAATAGTCACTCCAAGTAGTAGATAGTGGTAGTTACGTCTACCACTATCTAGACGTATGATAAATTTATCTATCATTTCATCGATTAGCGGATCCATCTTATACAGTTTCAACTTTTTTTACATGTTCATAATATGGTTTCCAATCATCTTTATTCTTTTCTTCCTTAGCTAATTTCTTAATATCTGAGGTTAAAATGTTTTTTTATTACTCATATCTTTTCAGAGCCAACCATACCACCTTGATCAGATCTAAATTTGAATGGATTGATAAGGTAAAAGTCGCAGAACATGATGCCTGTGTCTTTTTAATAGTTCATAAAAATGTCTTCATTTTTTAATTACTGTGATATAATTATGCCGTACAATTGTACTTTTAACATTGCTTTATTAATGGAATATTGTTCTTTTCTAACCAACCAATAATCACGCCACTTTTCTTATCTTTTGAATTCTGAGGTTTCTCTAGAAGTGACTCGTGTTAATGTGTTATTGATAACAACCACTGATTGGGGGAGGTAGATCAGGAATTAGTTTTTCAAATGCCCACTTCACGAAATTGTTGTTGTTGATGTTATTATGATAGTCAGCTTTCCAAGTTAAAATGACATGAATCAACCCCATTTCTCCTCCAGTATGGATTATGATTAACTGATTATCTTTATTAATTGGCACTTTTACTCCTGCATCACTGTCATCTGGCCACGATTTTCTCGTCGAATCAAACGTTAAAATATATTATTTGTCCAAATAAACAATGGAAAAATTTTCTTTTCTGCAATTGGACATTTTTTAAAAATATTCAATCCTCTTCCACGGAATCTGTTCTTTTTCAATCAAACGTTTTCTATTATTATCAATTTTACACCACTTAAACCCTAACTCTTTCATGGTAGCTGCTAGTGTAGTTTTAGAACATTTAAATTGAATACTTTTTTTAAGTTATTCACATAATTTATTTAATATAGCTAGATCATTACGTTTTGCATGAAATTCATTAATTGTTCATCTTACAAAGCCTTGATCAAATCTGTCTAATCTACTAACTAGTTTTGTTATACTCTTAGCATTGTTATACTTTATTTTTGTTTTTGGCATTGTTTATACTTTTTTTGTGTGCTGAATAACCACGACTGAAATTTAGGTTTAAGAAGAGCCTACTTTTCTTTTTGGAGTTTTTGAACTTGTGATCTTGAAATCCCACAAGCTGCAGTGGTTCTTTCCTCACATTTTTGAACAAAATTTTGTAATCTTCTAATTTTCCTAACTTTACAGCTTCTTTCTTCATAAAATCATGTATGTTAACCGTTTCACAAGTTTACCTACAAGCTTTTTATTCTCTTCATAAACAAAATGTAAAATAAATATCTTAAATTTGTTCAGGGCTTCCATCCACCACTACCCAAAATCTGCCTATCATCCACCTACCCTCCACCTATTGCAAGTATATATCTCATATGAAATATTTTGATCATTTTCATATAAATTGGTCATTCATTTTATGACTCACTTGATGGAAGGAATATAATAATAATCTATAACACATGTATAAACTATTAATTTTTGATTGTATACAGTAAGAAATTATTTATAAGTAAATATTTTTAAAGAAATTATTGTCTGAAATTAAATAAAATTAATACATTTTAATCGTGAAAGAATTTTACTGTTTATGAAAATAGTTGAACACTCTGTATTGCAGAATACTGAATTTCTGAATTAGCCAATTGTTACAAGAAAAGAATAATATAATGATGCCCTGCACAGCAACTATCTGCCTTGTGCAAACAAGCTTTTATTTTCATCATGTTCAATGTACTTTACAAGTCCCAAGTACATTTTTTGGGAATTATGTACTCTTTTTGAAACATTGGTTTTTTTTCTACTATTATTATTTTTTTTAATATGATTAATTTGAAGTGATTGTATTAGTAATATAGTTTTATTGAAAAATAAATATCCTAAATTACTGAAAACTTAACTTTATTTAAAAAAATCATAAACAATTTTGTTTATATATGACAAAAGAGGCTGATATTTTATGCACATTCTATGATTGTTTTGTCCATTAAAGATTTCAGCAAAATCAGTCGGCCAAAATATATAAAACATCTACACCAGTCAGTGATTTAAACCTCTTCATGGAACAGACTATAAAACAGGATAAACCCTGCTATACTTTGTAGGTATCAAAGTATTTAAATCAAAATTAATATAGGGAATACAAGTAATACTTATGACAACTTGAAGCTTTCAAGTTAATGGTTTAATTAACACTCTTACGGTTTATTTGCCACTCCCCCTATTAGTCATTTAATAATTATGATTGCCGGCCTCTGTAGCCGAGTGGTAGTGTCTCAGCCTTTCATCCGGAGGTCCCGGGTTCGAATCCCGGTCAGGCATGGCATTTTTCAGACACGCTACAATTCGTTCATCTCATCCTCTGAAGATATAACCTAACGGTGGTTCCGGAGGTAAAAAAAAAAATTAATAATAATTATGATTAAAAAAATAAAATCTAGGATTAATTAGTAAAAGAATAATTTTTTTTTTATAAGAGTCTAATGAAAACAGGTTTTATTCTAATTAGTCATTAGATTTAATTCTTTTATGCATCAATATGTATCTTTTCACTATTTCTTGTAATCTTCAAAAACTATGAAGTAAATCTTTAAATGATTAAAGCATTTAAAATGACTGCTGAATATTGAATGATGTATTTATGCTTAGGTTACCAGTAACGTTGATCTGAATTGTGGTCTGACCCTCACCAATACTTACTGTGAGTTGTTATTCTAAGTTGTTGCAGAATTAAAGAGGTGAAATACAATATGTGTTTGAGGTGAAACATTCAATTTCTTTGCTTCATAAAAGCACTCAAGCCAGTAATATATCAGCAGGAAAAAGTGTAGGTGGCAAAATAATAAAAATACAAATACAAATACAATTGGTAGTCAAATACAGACTACCAATTAGTAAGCAGCAGGAACATATTCCAAGGAAACTACTGGCTCAGCTACTCTACAGGAATTCAATGAAGTGTCTGTTGGATTCCATACCTGAATGGTTGTAAATGAGATGATATTAGGTACAAATTACTCTTGAAAACAACATAGCCATTCTAAAGAATAACCAGTATTCCATGCTTGGATCATAAGAGAAAGTGAGAAGTAAAGTGTTATTACTTCTGTTTCCTTCTTCACTGAACTGAAGATTACAATATAGATCACCACTCAATGCAATAAAATTTTGTAAATGATATTTAGTTTTTCAATTGTCATCCTGAATGATTGTTCCCTTGATCTATAATGTTGTTTATGTTTTTGTATGTTTTCAGCTGTACATTTGTCTTCTGTTAAATATGTATCAGATTTTTTTAATTGTTACTGATGTTTGTACAAGTGTGATTTGTTTTAGTGAGCTGTTTTATAAAGTAACAGAGTGAAATTCTTTTTATCATGAAAAGCCATATTCTGCATTCCAGTGAAGAACTTAATACAATTTGAGCAGTCAAGTTTGTATATTAGCTTGAAAACTGAAAGCTATCAGACACAATTTGAAGTTTTCATAGCTATCATCTGAAAGTAAAAGTACTATATCTGATTTTAAACTTTTTATTTTTACAATATGAAATATCATAGTTATCAAAATTCAAAATATTTAGATAATATTATTAGATTCAATAATAGATAATTTAACCAAAATTAAGAAGAAAGCGTGGCATTTTTAAACATTGCTTCTCACAATCATCTCTACCAAGACACTTTGTAGAGATGTGTTTTATCACTGATAATAGAAAAAAAAATTCTATACAGAACAAATAATCATATATTTTAATGAAATAAAACACACAACTGTACAGTAGTCAATGCTTGACTGGGTGTTTACTACATTATTCAAGTTGCAATAGGTAATTTATTTACAATTATATGTCTATAATCATTATACCAAACATATGCACACAAAACAAGCTCATGGATGCTGTAAAATTCTATAAAATGCTATAGATGTAAGCTTCACCAAGTAACGTGACCTAAATCACTATTAAGTGATCAATAAATTATTAAACATTTTATAATTTCTAAAAATATCTTATTTATAATATTTTAAAATTATTCTACTATAAGAATTAAATTTAACTAAATTTAATTAAATCTCATTTTTACGTTTAATTGCTTCTAGTGCATCAAACAAAGAGTGTATTATTGTATTGGAAGGTAAAACATTTTCATCTTCTGAATTATGTTCTGCAGATTTTACTGGGCTTAAAAGATCTCTCTTTTTCTTCATTAACTCAGACCATTCCTGGCGACGTTTAACTTCTTCTTCATGCATTTTATCATCTTCGATTTGCCATTCTTGACGTCTATGTAATTCTTCTTGTCGGTGTTTTAAGAACTGTTTGGTCCACTCTTGTCGTCTTAAGTTCTCAGCTTTCTTTTCATCTTCTATCTCTTTATACAACTCTGCAGTAGCTTTTTCATTCTTTAATTTATCTTTTTCTAAAGTTTCTTCCTTATTATCGGAATTAATTCTCTGTGAATCCTCTTGCTTTTTACTCTTATTTATTTCCATTTCTCCTACAATTAATAGTGCTTTACGTCGAGGATGATCAGGAGTTAAATATTTCTGAGGTGTTTCAGCTTCTATAACTATTCCATCAACATGATTTTTGAGCTCGGTCGGTGGATTTTCCTTCTTTGCTTCATAATGCATTAAAGATGCTAATGTTCCAACAAGTTGGCGTAAAATTAAACTTTTTCCAATATCCACTTGTTCTTTTTTAGTCCCTTCATTATGAAATTGAGTTGGTAAGTCAGTGCCCTGAAAATTGGAAAAAAATAAGTTTTAAGTTTATTGCAATAAAATTCATCTTGAAGTATATGCTCTAATATTGAATCCCATTATATTCTAACTGAAAAAATAAAATCATCTATTTAAAAGTAATAAGTAATAAGAAACTGAAAATGTTTGCCTTAATCAAAAAAATAATTATTCCAGACATGGCACTCTTAAAATTGCATTAATTTTTGATAATTTAATTTCCGATACAGGACAACTACAAAATTTTGTTGAGAAGCAAGAATTAATCAATCATAAATATTAAGGAAATTTCTACGTTTTTTAAACATAGATTCTATATCTTGGCTATTTTAAAAAGAGAAAACGGTTGGATAAGAGAAATCTAACTGCTAAGAGGAGAAAAACAAATTTTTAATTTTTTCCCCACAAAATATTTGAGGTGTAACTACTAAATATTTTACTTAATTTTCCTTTGATAATTGTAAAAATATGATAAAAGCAGAAAATATGGAGACATTTGAAATTGCTGTAGCTGAATTTGCTGTGAATTGGGTTTAGAAAGATATATTATTCTGTTTAATTCAATCTTGTTAAATTAGATATATTTATATCCAGATTCATATTGTATTCTCATACAATACTTTTTAAAGAATTAGATTTATTACAAATCTTAAATTAAGAAGTATACTTAATAAATCTTTTTAATTTAACAATATTTAAAAATGTTTTATAAATGGTCTGAAGAATGATATAAATTTATTTATTGTTCTTCTTATATATATGCGTGCATGCACCTGTACGCATGTAAAATTTAATGTATTATTTCAAAAGTATAATATGATTTTATTAGATACATCAACAATTGTTGATAATTTAATAGTGTTTTAAAAATAAAACACAAAATTTATTACAAATAAACACATAAATATTTAAAACATAAAAAAGTATAAATAAATTATTCATTAAAATATAAGTAAAAAACAGTACTTCTGAAAATGATTTCATTTACCATTTCTGTTCTCTAAGAGAAAATAATAACATTAAAAATGAAATTTTGTCAAACGACATAATGAATTCCCCATTTCCTTTTAGAAACTATTCTTTCATTTTTAAGAAAAAGAATATGCAAATCTTTTAAAATTATTCTTTAAAAAACTGTTTTATCACATAAAATCAGTAAAAAATTAATAATACTCTATTAGGTGTACATATATTATGAGCTAACAGTAATAAATATTTTATTATAGTTTTTAATGTACAGTTTTTTTAATACTAATCTTCTTTTTTATAAATGTTGGTCGTAAGTAGTACATTAAATAAGATCATAATCAAGATTTAAATTTAGAGCTGTATGAGTAATAAAAGAAATAAGCAAAATAAAAATGTTGTCATTAGTAAACTAACTTATATTTTAACTTGCTACAAATACTTATTAATGATGACTTATGATGAACAATATCACTTTTCTCTATTGGTCACGTTATAAAATAAATGTCTCCTTATTTTGGGGAGAAACTAGATGTAACCTAAATAACTTCTAGTATCTAGTAAAGATACAATTTTTATTCACCACTAAGACTGTCTAACCTGAACGTATACCTATCTTTCGCGGGGGGGGGGGGGGGGGGGGGGGGGAAAAACAAAATAAAAAAAACCCTGGTATGAAAAAAAAATTTCTTTTTTCCTGTTTTTAAAAAAAATACCTTCTTTTCCAGGGGCAAAAAAAAG
>JAAAKQ030501760.1:0-20386 GCA_010016005.3 Zanna intricata | reverse complement strand
CCGCGATAACCACCAACGAGAGCCACACAGGGGGGGGGAGAAACAAAAAAAAAAAAAAAACAAAAAAAAAAACAAAAAAAAAAAAAAAAAAAAAAAGGAAGTGCTGCTGTGTATTTAATATATAATTAAATCTCATCTGCAACTAATGGTTAGATGCATTTTATTTTCTTGTTTCTTAAACATGGTTTCCACTAGTTTATAAATTTTTTTTTTTTTTTTTTTTTAATTTTATCCATCTTATCAGAACCTAGATGTAATTTTTCTCCAGATCTTTTTGGTTTATTTAAACCATCATCAGGAGATAAAATTATTATAATAAGTCAAAAATTAACGTACAGTCATGGCTGATTGTCAACAGTATACTTGAGTATAAAAAAAATGTTTAAATAAACTGAAAGATCTTGAGAAAAATTACATCTAGGTGCTGGTAAGGTGGATAAAAACTTTTTTCTTTTTTTAATTAATTTATTATTTTCTTTTTGTTGTCACATTCTATACAAAATTAAGGCAAAAAGGCCTTTGCTTTATTATTGACTATTTCAGTATATGCCTGTAATCTCAATTCAGTTCACTTTGCTGTCTATATGGGAGTGTGTGTAGATGACACTGTTTTAAAGAATTTAAAGAATAAACTTCTGTTAAAATACCCGTAAACAGTTTTCACCATCAAACCGTTGTGATGTCTGCTAAGTTACTACAATATACTTCTAAGTTAAACCCTTCTTGGAAAAAAATGGATTTTTTAAATTTATTTATTCAAGATTTTTAAAGAAAAAAATGTCCTTTTTCAGCAATTTTTTTTTTTAAATTTACAAATTGAAATGAATTGCAGGGAAAAAATTAAAGCAAATAATATTGTATACAACATTAATAGGAAATTTTTAGAGATTTTAAACAATAGTTCCTTTTCCCGTATTGTAGGAGATAGTTTTTTATTACATACTTGCTTAAGATAAATTTTAATATGATTTCGGAGAACAAGAATTTAAGCAATTGAGAAATAATTTTTCTACAGACTATTTTTTGAATTTTTGACCATAGGTTTCCTTCTCAGTAATAAATAAGATTTGAACAAAAAAACTAAAAGCTTGTAGATAAACAAATATAAAACATTACATTTAATAATTATTTTTATTGTCATTAGCAGATTCATTGCTAGCGAAAGAGATTTCACAACGTGCAGCCAAAAACTGGATGTAACATTACTTTATAAAATATTGTTTATATCAATAATCTAGTCCATATTAACTCTAAGTAATGTTTATGCAGTAATTAGCTTCTGTGACTATTTTTCAATGTGTTTTTTATAAAATAAAAAAATTCAAGTGCTGTAAGTGTAGTATCTACAATATAATGGGTTTACATTTCATAGATCTGCAAATGGAAATATTATTAGATTTGAAATTTTTTTTTCGGCAGTAAATATTTTTCTTTGAGGATTTGATAATGAAACAGTTCCTTGGAACTACAAGCCAAACAGATTAACCATACCAAAATAATATATGAACTAGAATGCAAGTTCTCATTCCAAGTTATTCATTTCTGAAATCTTCCCTGACATCCTAAGCATCTACTCAAAGGTATCTCATAACACTGAGCTATAAAAATCCTTATTACTTTCTTCAGAATTATAAAATAGTGAAAAACAGAAATAGAGAATGTGGTGTAGTGTTGCTTTCACTCGATATGTTGTTTTTTGTGATAGGTTTCAAAAGAAGTGAGTCATGTCTTTAATTATGCACTGCTTCAGTAATATAATAAATTGGTTTTTTTGCTTCCTTTGTTTTCTGCATACAATAGAAGCAGTACTGATCATAGAATATGTTTAAAACAGGCAGAAAAATTGCCTACTATATTCTGAACAGATCGATGCAGCTATTGTTATGTTAACATGACATTGAGGTTTATTTAAATTATATATTGCATGTTATCTTATTTTTCAAAACTATTTAAGATTCAAATATGATTGAAGTGTACGTAATCGATTCTGAGTTTACTCTTATTGCCATATTGTATCTAATTTTAACATTATTGTGTTTTAACATTATTTTGGTTTGACCTTATACAATTACCTGATAAGATTGTCTGCACAAAGCTGAGTCACTTCTATTGAAGGTTATTTCTATAAGTACATGGAATTATTGAAGCCTGTATTTTGTTTTTCCAGTAGAGAAATATGCAGTGAAAGCTATTTGGTTTGTAAACATATGATGCTCTGTTTTTCTTTGTTCTATTGTACTAGTCAGTTTTTTTTACTACAGTGAGAACAAAGAAATCTTGAACAAAAAATGCTTAACAAGTGCAAACAAGATCTACTGTGTAAGTTATTGGATTTGTATAATACACAAAGGCATCGAAGTAGAAAAACAGTAGGTGGTACTATATTATGGTGACCTTGGACAAGCATACTTTGTTCCTTGATATCTGGCTATTGATATTAAACATCGATCTGTAACACTTAGGTATAGTCATGTACGTGTTTTTACAATTTTTGATGTGGCCATCGTATACAAGAAGTTTAAACATTGAATTTTGTATTGATTGATAAACTTTTATTGAAGTTCATAAAATGTTGCAATAGACTTATGATGTTAAGTATTTAATTGGTAGTTACTGCTGTGAGTAGAAAGTGGTTTAATGTAGGTCCAGAGTAAGGCATTGCTCACATGAGTAGAGACAATGAAATTTTATTTCAAGTAATGTTTGACCATATAAAAGTTTACAGAGATTTTCTTCATTTCACTAGGTTCTTATTAAAAAATCTTGACAGAAATACTTGGAATGCATCATACTACAACAGAATTCATTTCATGGCTGTGATGCAGGAATAGAAAGACAACTAGCCTACAGTCTGTCTGAAACTGGAGAATTGTACAAATAAGAATAAAATCTTCTGTGAATGAATCAAATAAGTCCAGTGTCTATGTCTGCACTGAGTCATTACAATAAACCAACAAATCTTCATCAGGGCTATAAATTATAAACGATCTGCAGTTCAGATCAAATGTTAAAAGTCCTAGTGAAATTGCTTTCAAAATAGGTTTTGTAATTTTTTTTTTATCTGGTACTAATGTGATATCTCTAAATTTAAGGTAAGGAGAGAAAACCTGGTACCATAAAGAAAAAGTCATAATCACTTCACCATGGTGATATATCAATGTACATTTTCTTATTGTGTGATGATAATGAATTTATACAAAAAAAATCACTCCTTTGTCACCCAGTGTACACTCCCAATCTTATCTAAGCAAATGTTTTTATTAAAAATTTCCAGGAAATTTTATTTTGACAATGTAAGAGATAAAAAAGATTTACAGATATAATTAACAACCTCAAAAATCATTTTCATAATTTTAAAAGCTACTTGTCTGGTATCTAACCATTTTAATTTATTACGTTTTGTCTCACTGTTTAACAAATGCAAAGATTTTTTGAAAGGACCCTGTACATCAACAAAGATTTTGAATCATTTCATTATATTTTAGAAAGGGATTATGATGAGGTGGTTGGTTTAATTTATAATTTTGCTAGATTTTACATAGACTGAAGTTCATATTTGATTTTAAATTCATTTTTTCTTTTTTTTATGGTGATAATTAAAATCAGAACCAAAGTAACTTTTTTGCCATGATGTGTATTAGATCACTTGAAAGTTTAAATTTGTGTTTTTTTTTACAGTCTCCTGATGGCTGTGCATTTCCTGAATTGGAGTCATCCCCACCACCTATGTTACAACACCAAAATTTTTCATCAACGTATGATGGAACTAGAGTGCCTGATCCATACGTGACTATGCCTTCTGGATCTGAAGTTTCTTCCGGTTCTGCTGAATCTGACTCTACTTATTCCACATTTCTTAATAGAGGAATAGGATATTGCAAAGTGGGCAATCCCCCTTCTTTACCACAGGGCTATGTCAGTATTAGTCAGCCCTCAGATATTTCAACCCCTACACTGACATCAGACCACGGGTATGTTTTGCATCCAGCCTGGTCAGAGAACAAAGACTCTGTGACTCCTGTGACCACTACACTGCTAGCTCCTGCCTCCAAAGGGTATGTTGTTGCTGGATCTCTGTCAGAGGCTCAGACTCACACTAAACATCCCAGTACATCATACTGTAGGCTGGGAACAGTGTCTGATTATGTAACACTTCCATCAACCAGTAAAGATCCTTGTGACTTGTAAAAGGATTAGACGCTAGTCCATTTGGTCTATTGTTTATTTTTATCTGTGTTACTGTGGTGTTGAAAATTAATTAGCTGTACTTTGCTGTAATGTTTCTGTTAAAAAAATACACACACACATACATACATACATACATACACACACACATACATATACATATATATATATATATATATATATATAATGTTTATAATGTAGATGAAATTAATGTATTAATGTAATCTTATGATATTTTAATTTGTGTTGTTAATTTTACCGTATGTGTTATTTTATTAATATTGTTATATAGTAAATGAGCTTATACAGTAGTATAAATGTTATTTGTACATAAGTCTGTTACATAGCCTTGAGTGTAGTAAAACTTTTTCAGATGTATATACTGGTAATATATCTAGGATTTTTAATCAGTCAAAGTATAATCTACTGATTGACTTAACTCTCAGACTGAATACCATTAGATTGTTCACAGAATGATCTTATCGTATTCTTTTTAAGAGCTACTCTTATCATCGAATGTATAAAAATTTACATTATCTCATAGTCTATTTTTGTGAATATTGTAGATCTGTTTTTCTTGAAGAATTAAAGAGTAGAATGTAGAATGCTTGTCTTACCAAGGGTGCAGCATGTTCAGCTGTAATACACTTTACTTATATTTAAGTTAAAATTCAAAGTATTTATTAACAGGTAAATTTCTTTATACTTAACAGTGGCTGTATTTATAAAAATGAAAACGGAAGATCGGTGTTTAAAAAGGTTTAAAATTGTGAACAATTTTTTTAAACTTTTTATGGAAAGTATTAACAAAAAAATACATTCACATTAAAACTTACAGAATAACAAGCATGATGCAAAATGGGTTTTACTGGATCTATCAGGATCATAGAAAAGACTTACTCAAAAGCGATCACAATAATTATAAAAGTAAATAAGTATTTTGTTACATAAATATGGTCACACATTTTACTTGCATTTCATGTTGTTATTGCATAATATCTTACTACGCAACAGCAACAAAACTTTAAATTTGACTACAATGATGCAAATTCAGAGAAACAATGGAGATATAAAACAATATATACCGAGATGAAAATAATGTCTGCCAATCACTTATATTGTTAATAGTAATGTGGATGTTCTATACAAACACAGAAATTACAATTTAATTTTAACATATCTTATTATGTCTCCTAATTAAAAAAGAACTGCTACCAGTAACGTCAGCTGATGCCAAAGTGAGAAATAGTTGCAGTCACAGAAAATAGTCTCATTAAAATGATTTAAAGCATGAAGATATACATATTTTTTTTTTACTAGACCTACTAAAGTTTCATTTAGTTTTTCAATAAAAATAATTTTACTTAATTTCCATTACTAAAATTATGTACAAGAGAAAGCATTTTTACATGTGCTTTTCTTGTACAATTAAGGAATAATTAAATAACATTTTAATAATAATTAGGAATATTTATTTTAGTTATCAGATAAATTTTTTAATAGTTTGTCATTTATAGGTCAATAAGTGATTATGGGAATTAAGAAATAATTAAGTTTTGGTTGTAATTATTTTTTTACTTTATTGTTAAAATATAGAATTCTCTGTCATAAAAACAAAATTAAACACTCATTTAAATTCCTGTAAATTGTAATAATGCTAAATTCTATACCGTAATTTGATATTTATTGTGGTTTTGTTAGCTGCCAGCAGTTCTTTTTCAGACAGATGTAATAAGGTATGGTAAAGAAATATATTAAAATTAAATTTAATGTTTGTTATTTTAGAATATTGTATGTTTATATATTTCTGAATGTTCAAGTGTAAAATGTTATCATTTTTTGGGTTTATATAACATCAAGATTGTTGTTAACAATGTGGTCAGCAGACATTGATTTGATGTCGGTATAGAGTGCTTTTATATCTTTATTGTTTCTCTGAATTTGTGTCATGTTAGTCAAATGTAAACTTTTGTTGCTGTTGTAGTTTCTTTATTGTTTTTAACACCGCATTGAATATAGGTTTATTTAAACTGCTATCGCCAAATTGTTTATGTAGCATGATCTTCTATTTTATTATCATCATGCTTATTTATATTTAATCTGTATAGTGAATAAATGAGAATCTGCTCTACCAATTGGTGTGCAATAGATATTTTATAGAGTTGGAATTCTGTGATATGCATGGGGCACAGTTATGATGGGCAGTGTGAATTATAGTCTAAAATCTGATAGTTTATATGGGATTAGAATTTTTTGGAACATTGTGACTTAATGTATCCACCACTCTTAGTTTTCTGTATACTTTGAAAATTGGCTTTTGTCAGTTGCTTTTCCTGATTTTGAGTCAGGAAAATTAATTTACTCGTTTATATCAGCTGTAAATTAGTGAGCCAACATACATAGTATGCAAAAATGAATGTAAGCTTACACTTTTACACTTTTTTTAAATTTTTTTTTAACCTCCGTAAAAAAATTAAGTACATTATCAGAGGGATGAGATGAATGATTTGTAACATGTGTGAAAAATGCCATGCCTGACCAGGATTCGAACCCAGGACCTCCGGATGAAAGACCGAGATGCTACCACTTGGCCACAGAGGCCGGCACTTTTACACTTGCTTGACAAGATAAATAAGAGCAAAAATAGGAATAAAGATAAGATGAAGAACGTACTCATAACATATTACAATATAAAAAGAAAAAATAACTCGATTTACAAAAGCTGGTTACAGTCTAACCTAGAACAAAAACAGAGAATCACATATAAAAACTGTTGCTGATGGAATTTAGAAATTGAACTTCTCTGATCCCACAACATTGTACATAAAACAAACAAGACACATTTTTAAACAGAAATGGAATTCTTGATGGGATCTCTTTGCAACATAAGAATTAACTTACTGTTTCTTTTATACAAACCGCAAACCTACTTACATAAATAGGTACCTTGTTTTTTTAGACATACACAAAAAAGACTCTTCTTAACATTCTCAAATTTTATGACATATAGTAATGTACAATAACCCACAATGACCATGCAATTCAAACAAATAAAATGCTTTTTGACAGCATTAAATGTAAGCCTTCAACACTAAAGAAAAACGACTGGCAATAACAGTGTTGGAATGAGTAATAGTGGCTCTGGTGAGTAAAAGCAATATGATACAAGTTTTTATAACATACCAAGGTTTTCTTTTTACATTAAAAGTGAATAATTTTACTTAATTAACTAGAGAATTTAACATAATTATGTTTAGGTATATTATTGAATGAGTTCATTAAGATATATTTATGATTGTTTGAATGATATACCAAAACCAGCTGGTGAGGCGAGATGCCACCACATAAAGCAGTTCTGTTTCTGAACTCAATTGGGCATAAGGATGTTGTAAAACTGTATATTCAAATTAAAAAACTCAAGTTGTTAATAAAAAAACTCAGTTTGAGAATTTGATTTTATTGCTTAAATTGGCAAGGTGGTAAATGATCAGAAGCATATCATTACGGGTCAATTGACCCTTTGGTATGTCTTTTATAGGTACCATAGGAATTGTGTCTGCTATCATCCTGGCTGCATTTATGGTATTGCTGTAGTAGCTAACAGCCAGCAGAATAGCTGCTTTACTGGAGTTCAGTGAGGTGGCAATAATAAATAAAAAAACTTTGTCAGAGGACTATAATAATAATACTATACTTAATTGCTTAGAAAATAAATATCTGCGACCACTTACAGGAGCATTTTTCACAGTATCATTGAAATTGAGTGATTGTTGCTTAGAAAACTAAAAAAAACTTTGAATTTAAGCTTCATTTATTGAAAGCATCTGAACTTCAAAAGAAATGAATTTAAGCTTCATTTATTGAAAGCATCTGAACTTCAAAAGAAAAACTTATCAGAATATAAAATGTAGACTGCACTATCACTTGAATAGTGTTCAGGTTGGTAAAGAGTAAAATTAACATTCAGGTCATTAAAATGTTAACTAATTGCTCCCTATGCTTGCAGTGAAATAAAATTTTTTTTTTTTTGGATTACAGTGATGATCATATAATATGACCACATCCTGAAAACGTAATAGTGCAGTCATCTTAAGAAAAACACCATCATATAACCATAATTACTTTAGTATTTTAAATTATTTCACGGTTTTATAATTAATTATTTAACCAATCAGACTGAACCTTTTGTAATGTTTGGTATCTTATTGGCATTTAAAAGTGAATTATGAAATGTTATGATTATGTTTAAAATTATATAAGGAAAGTATTCTATAGCAGTTCCTATCCTTTAATGAGAATAAAGCAAGGAGAGTTACTTTACTACTTTCTATGGTGGTCTATAAAAAATATTTAATTGAAACACTAATATTCACATCATACATTTTAACAGAACAGATATAATACAGCAATAATTTGTATAAAGTATACATAAACTACTAAGTGACATAGCAGTGACTGTTTTATAAAAGATAGGTGAAAGTATCTCATGAAATAACACACAATTTTGATTGATAAAATTGTGTGTTATTTCATGAGATAATAAAAACATAACTAAAATTCTTTCAAATTTAAAAGAATAAGGTTCATGATGGCTAGCTAGATTTTAACCAGCTTTTGTAAATTAGCGAGTTATTTTTTCTTTTTATATTAATAGTATGTTATAAGTATTTTCTGCTTCTTCTTCTTATCTTTATTTCTATTTTTTCAAAGAGCATGGCGCTTTAAAAAATATATAACTAGCTAGAATTATATCACTAAAGTGGTAAACAATTATACACAGGAAATTATTTATTCATATAATACTCGTTGATAAAATACAACTCATTGTTTAACAAATTTATTTATATAAATATTTTTCCATCTACAGCATTATAATACCTTTATGTTTGCCAGATAATTATAATTATTAGTGCTTTGATTAAAGCACTTGATGACACCTGTAGTTATTATTTACACAGTGTAACATATTTTTTCCATTCTTTGAACTGGCTTTAAACATATTAATCTACAATCCATATTACCGTGAACCTTTTTCCCTTAAGTTTGGAAAAATTTCAGTTGTGTTTTTATTATCCGATATTTTGATTTAATTTTATTGATCAAAATTGTGTGTTATTTTATGAGGTATTTTTACCAATCTTTTATTATACAGTCACTGGTATGTCACTTAGTAGTTTATATATCCTTTGTACAAATTATTACTGTATTATATTTGTGCTGTTAAAATGTATAATTTGAATATTAGTGTTTTAATTAAATATTTTTTATAGACCACCATAGAACATTTTAAATTATTGGTCAAACTACACTTTTGTTTTAATAGCCTTAACTTTTAATAACCTTTTGTAGCGATAGCTTGTACAATGCTTACAATTTATTATAGAAATGAAGGTTTTTTTGTTAACCAGATCTATATGCATTCAGTATTCATACAGCTAAAAGATTATCAGTATGTTATTGGGAAATGTTATTGTGCATGCTATTACCAGTATAATTATAACAAAACTATTTAGGGTTTCCTTCTCTTTTTTTTAATTTAATTCTGCGAGGTGTTTATAGTATTTTTGTTGTAATGTTTGTGCCTTAAATGTTGGATTATTAAATTGTGCACTATATATGCATGTGCATGCAGTTGGAAGCTGTCACGTGAATTAACATTTTCTGTTGAACAATTAATATTGAAGTTTTTTATGAGAATAATTATTTATTTAGGATATTATTATACTAAGCAGCTAAAAATTTTTAAAAACTGTAAAACTGATTTGATTTAAATGGAAAACACAATTTGTCTTAGAATCAGCCTAAAATAAATTAATCACTTTATTCATGTACAGAGCCAATCTTTAATATATTCCAGAAAAGCATTTGTACTGTTTTTTGAAATTATATTTTTGTAATTGGAATTATTGTCAGATTGTCACAAAATTTATTTTCAGATATTATAATTATCAAAGCAAACTATTGTTCTTTATGAGATAAATGTGTAAAGGTCAGTTGTTAATTTAATTTCAACAAAATAATTTATTTCAGCCATCTATGTATAGTTTGTAATTCTGTGTTATGTAATAGACATGAGATACAAAATTGTTATTCACCACACTGGATGCTCTGTTAATGTTATTTCTACAGTTATGAATTATTTCCTTTTATATCAACAGAGTTATCAGAAAGTATATTATACAGTATGCAGTATGCAATATATAAGTAAAAATTATTTGATGTCAATATCGGTCTAGTCTTCAGCAAGCGTATTCTTATACACAAACCACCTTTGACGTATTTATGCACATACATACATACATAGATATACATAATGATATTGTTTTAAAGTAACATCTATGTTATTAATCAGTCGATTTACTTTTTTTATCGTTATGTTATTGCATTCTGGGTAGTTCACTGCTTTTCAGGGTATTTGAAATAATATGTTTAAATTTGCTAATTTTATATTCTTTGACTGGTAGTCTTCCTCTATTACTTTTTTAAGTGAGAGTTTAATATGAATGTGTTCATCATCGATTAAAATGTTATTCTGCGGAAACTTTCTAGCTCCCTGATAGACATAATTTAGTACAAATCAGTAGTGAAGTTTTTTCAGAAGAAAAAAGATAACTTGCTAAAATAGTGAGTCAAATGTTGCGATTATACTGTTGAATTTTGTGTATGTCGTATTTAACATGAAGCAGTGTAAGTCTGAATAATGAGTATAAGAATTCTCTGTAGTGTAATTATATTTTCTTAATATAAATTCAGTGGCTGTAACACTGAGTTTTAATTCTGAGAAATAAGTAACTTGTTAACAAAATCATCATTAGATCAATTGTACAGTTTGTTATAAGTGTAATTTTTTTAAGAGATCAAGTGTGTTTTTTTTTCATAATCAGATTAAATGTACGTATACTTTTAAGGTTATTGTAATTCATTGTACCTGTTTTAGCCGGTAGAATTTGGTTTTAACACTCTTTTTAATCGAATGTAAATTTTTAAAGCATTACTTTTAACTTGCTGATGTATTGTTTTAACCTTCTGCTTTAGTGTCCAAATGTAATACTCATTTTGTTTACAGTCCATCTGCAGAAAATTAAATTTTAGACATAATTTTGTACATTTTATTTTTAAGTACTACACATACAGTGAAATTTCCATTAAACAACTAACTGCATTTCCAGATGGAGTATGCAGGTTATACAAAATGATTCTCTTGAAGTTTTTATCTCCAGTTGTTTTTATTACAAAATACAGATAAGTTTCGAAGACCGGTCGTTTGATGATATCACAAAGAAATAAAATTAACAATATTTAATTTTTTAAATGCTACCGGTGAAGAGTGAAATGTTGTAAATACAGAAATTAAATGTGTTCAAGAATAATAGAGAATATACTACACAGAAAAAAATTTCATTTAATACTTGAGTTTCTTTTACCTCTAATCTAAAACAGTTTAATTTTTTCAATTAAATAAGTCATCTTATTAGCGCCTTCATCATGACCTTTGGTTTTAGTTTTTCAACCTTTAGTAACAAAGCACTCGTCGGTAATGATAAACTTCCAGACATACATAAAGGTGATTTTTTAAAAAGAACTAATTTCTAGAGTTTAATTTTTATTAAATTTATTAAACTAATGCAATATTATATCAAATTAAACAAAAACGCCAAAGTCTGTTGTTGTTTTTGTATCCATCTCATTGAGAAAATTAAGATGAAATGTTTTATGAATATCAGTTACCTAAAATTAACATTTCAAAAATATTTCAAGACTTTCAGATGTTATTAAACTAAAATATTTTAATGAATTTGTTGCTACCGTTTCCCTTTGGTTAGCATTGTTATGCTGGTAGTAAAACTTTTTTGGGTTCTTTTTTTGAATAATTACTAAATCTAATGGATTGCAGGATCTAGAAGAGTGTTTTAGCTTTTAAAATACTTTCCCGATCTTCGTTAATGAACTACCTTACAGCAGAAAGAAGATAGCTTGACTAGTAGATAATATAATAAAAATTAAACACCATATCTAAATTTCATGCTGAAAACATATACTAAAAATAACATGCAGTTGCATAATATGATTTACTGCCAATTCTTGGGATCTAACAGGAGCACGGACTGAATGAGTATTAAAGTAATTATACAATGATCTAATTTCCCTTGGTAAGTTGTTGATCATTTTGGTTTATATATGGTGAAACAGTTGCAAATAACCAACCTTTCTTATTTGTGTTATGCACTGTATTTTTATTTTAACAAAAGAAAAATCAGTTTTTTAAACAAAATTTTGGTTCAAATAAAATAGTTTATTATAAAATAGTATCATACTCATACTACACCGAAATGCTGAAGTACTTCATTAGTTATCTTAACAGAAATTAGATGGTCCCAATCTGGTTAAGGAGTGGTCATTGTTGACTTAATAATCCAATTGCTAGTATAAAAATTTATTAACATACGAGTAGCTATTAGGAAGGTTGTTGACATGAGAGATTTCACTGTGTGTGTGATCATATATATATATATATATATATATATGTGTGTGTGTGTGTGTAAATGTTAGAATTTCAGAAAAATGTAAACTTCTTTTTTATTTCAGGGTGTTACTACTCAAGTAGCAATAAAAGTTAGAAAAAATTCAAACAAATCAGCATTAGTAAAATTTGAAGTAGGTCTTTCCATCTCTTTATTATAATTTTCAGTCTCATGGAGAGATCTTTAAAAACACCTTCTTTTATTTAATTTAGTCTTGTCTTCAACTATTAGGGTTACACATTTGCTTGTAAAATTCCAAATTGTTCCTAGCAAGTCACATTTAATAATCTTTTTGTTCTTTTTTTTTATTATGAATTAAAATATTAATATATTTTTAATTGTAATCATGCAGATAGATGATAAAAATTAATTTCATCGAATATCTTTACGACAGTTTATAACATTTTAACATTGATGATGAGAAGGCATCAAATGCAGAATGAATTCAGACATCAAGTAAAACCCTGAAATTGAAAAAGAAGTGTGTTATTTATATTTAATACTAAAGATCATAGGATTTATAGGAGTCATCAAAATTTGTGCTTTTGCCGTACAACATGTTGTTAGTTATTAATATTTATGTATTTTTAACATTATGATCCATTTTATACTTACTTTAAGCTTAGTAATAAAATGGTAATATATTAGGGAAAATAAGTAATTTGTAATTATAATACTCTCTTATTTTTAAACAATTTGTGTACAGTGTTATTACAAATTGGTGTTTTATAATTATTTATTTATTAACTTTACCTAAATGTTAAATTACTATATACCAGAAAAAATGTAATTGTGATATGATGTACAGTAAAATCTCCTTATTTGGATACACTTCTGGTCTATAATTATCATAATAATGCAGATAATATTATTCATATATCACATTGTTACATGATTAATATTAAAAATAATGATCGATACAAGGGTTTGAATTTCAAATTAAGCTATAGGATTTATTTACTTTTTTCTTATTTTGCCATAACTGTAATTCATTCTCATCATCTGTACATCAATCGTATACACTTTCTTACACAAAATGCTTTACAATAGAGAAATGTAACAATATATTTTTTATTTGTTTTCTTTTGTATTGTGTTTCGATTTATGAAGCTTGGTGTTCATAAAAAGAGACCGTAGAAGATTATTTTTAGCTAGAAAAGATACTGTACTGGGAAATGGCCTTTATTTCTTGTTATTGTACTAATCTTCATTTTTGTTTGTTTTGTTACATGAGTACAAAAAATTAATTAAACTGCCCATTGGTGGGTCATACTGATGGCCAAACTGCTTATTTTTACTGAGAACATACTGACAGCTTAGAATGAAGTTTAAATTTTTAGTGTAATATTGTAGGTGTTGCATATAGACTTTGATAATATCTAGATAATTAAACATTTTCAAATGAATTAAAATGTATTAATTTTACTGTGCAGTTAATATCTAGAAGATAGTAAGCAAAACAATGTTATGCCATAAGTGTTTTTATGTAACTGAATAATTTTTCAATTTGATATTAATATGGGTTAGTTTTGTTATTAATTTTTCATAAATTAAATTTATAAATGTAAATTTATAAATAAATGTAAATGTTGTATTCTTTCAATATCATAGTATGTAAATAGTACCCATGCTAGGTACTGTTTGCTATTTTGCAAACTTAATCCTTTTTTTTCTAACACATGTGCGCATTCATACAAACACATTTATATATATATATTCTGTGTATGTGTGTGTTTGTTTTCCTCTTTAATATTTACTATGTTTTTTTTAGGAAATCTAACATCCCTTGAATAAGGAGATTTTGTTGTATTTTGTCATTGGTTTAAAGTTAACGAGTCGTCCATTAAATTTTATGGTAGGATAAGTGAATTCAATATTTTTGGGTATATATATATATATGTAGTGTCATCAGCAAGTATTTTTTTATTGAATAGGTAATATAAAAATATATGTTTATTTATTTATGTGAGTGGATTAGCCTACTCTTAATACATGAATGTTCTGTTTTGAATTAAATGAGGAGTTCAGAGTATTGTTATCATGACCATAACATGCTTAAAAATCATTTTTACCATTTTGTGCTCAATGCTAAAGTTGAAATTGGTGATTGAATTCGATGTTTGTTTTTTCATTTTTAGCCACCGATACTAAAACAATTTTCTGTTTAGTTTTGTAAATGTGTTATATATAATTAATATTATTGAAATAGAAACTCAGTGTTGATGTTTTTAATCTACTACAAAGAACACTGATAGTCATTTTTGTTCAGTGATTTTTATTTATAAGTGGCATATTTTAGTGTTAAATGAATTTAGTTTAAATACAGAGAATTATTTATACCACATATATGACAAGTCATGTGTTAATTTATACATTTTTATGAGTTTACATGTGACTAGATTTTAATGTAAATAAAAGTTGTAATTTTTTAATCCTGAAATTATTCTTCTTTCTAGATGTTACAACATGTATGAAAGTGAATGTAAAAAACAGATGTAATTTACTTCATTTATAAGCATTCTGTCTGTTCTGTACTTAAAAATTGTACAATTGTTCAACAATGCAAGAAGTAAGTAGGTATGATGGAAAAAGAAATACCTTACTTACATTGTTTACTATTGGTTTGATAATGATACAATATATGGCAGTGGTGTTATTCCTGTAATGTACATTATGATGATGAGTTAAATTATCAGATCTAATTAATTGAGTATGCAGAAAAAAGAAAAAAAGTGAAATGGAATCAGAGATAAAATCAGTTTTGTGCTTTCTGTAGAACAGAGAATTCAAAGATCACGTGAGATTAAATCTTAAAATGTTTATTTATAGTAAGTTATCTGTTAGACCTCTAATCTTTATACATTTGGAATCAAATGCAGGTGGTGGCTTCAGCACAATTACATCCATTTTATACATTTATTTAAATAAATCTCATGTTAGAATAAAAAATTAACAATTAATTGTTAATCTTAGAAATTAGATTAAAAACTGATTTACTAAATCAAACTTAAACCCACCATATATATGGGCAACATCCACTTTTAACATACAAAGTATATTTTACAGAATTCAAAACTTTGAAAACAAAATTATTTAAAACACATTACACATCTAAAGAAAAGCCACAGATGTAAAGTTAAGCTGAAAATCTCTAAATTCAAATTTACAGTACTATAGACTTGATAAAACACATAAATGTAAAAAGATAAAAACATTATATAAACTCTTGTGTCATAGCAGACTATGTACAAACAATCTGTAATTATGATAAAAATACTACTTTAAGGTTTTCTGATGTTATAGGAATATTAGACATCATTGATGTCTGATCAGAAAGTAACAAAAAGTTTTTAGTTTCACGCTGTATCTTGGCAGTGGAGTTGATTTTTTTCTCTGAGTATTGTTGATACAGTGTAATACATGTTAATTGACAGCCAGCTGCAGTGCATAGTTTGTGTTTGGTAAGTGAAAAAGCAACACATACTTCACTGTGTTCAGTGGGTTTTTTGTGGCAAAATGTCAGATTAGAGAATTTATAAAAAATGATGCATTAAAAACAGAATTAAGTGTAGTGAAGCATTTAAAATCTTAAAGAAGGTTTTTGGCAATAATAATATGTCAAAACCATGAGTTTATGAATGGTACAGACGTTTTCAGGCAAGCTAAGATGACGCGAGATTTGGACATTTTAGATTTTCAATCATTGAAAATGCTGAAGAAATGGTGGTTACTAATGGCAGAATCACCATTAGAGAGGTTGCTGAAGAAATAGGAATTTCATACATCTAATGTAAAGCAGTTTGTATTAATCTTTGGAATATGAAATTGGTGGCAGCCAAATTTGTTCCAAAACTGCTAAATTTTAGACAAAAGTAGCATTACTTAATAAATGCTTACTAATGACCTAGAGTTGCTCAAATGCTTCATAATTAGTGACAAAATGTGGGTATACATTGAGACAAATGCTCACTCGTCCCAATGGAAGTTTTGTGAGGAACAAAGACAAAAAAAAAGCACATCAAGTCCAGTCAAATGTGAAGGCCCCTTTAACAGTTTTCTTCGACTGCAATAGAATTTTTCATCATGAATCCCTACCACAAGGTGAAATTTTTTGCCAGCCAACATTCGCTAATGAGGCATTTTCAAACCCTACATTTGCGCCGCCAAGTAACAGCAAACTTGGGAGTGGCAACGGTTACTACCCAGCTTAAAAACATATTCCTCACTCTTGGTAATCCCCCCTTACCAAACAATTGTTCTATTTATAACAAATGAATGTAACTATTTTTAAATGAAGAAAATTGTCTGCTAATTCTACACTGAACATTATAAAATATAGTATTGGATGACAAAATATTATTTATTACTAATTACATGGTAAATATTGTAGTAGTTGGTTATTACTGGAAAATGAATAACCGTTTAATTCCTCAGCTAGAACGTTGTCATCACTATCTTCAGTGTAATTGTCACTATTTTCACACACTACATAAAAAGACAATAAAAGATTCTATCACAGAATCTAATTAACAATTATTTGCTCTCCAGTATTCAACCTTTGAGTTTTTAACCTTTTCACAGTAAGGTTTCTAGTGTTCATCTCTCATCTAATTCATTTTAACACAGTTTTTGCACCAATGATATCTCAAACATTGTGCCGTGGCTCGCAACTAGTCATTTTACCTCTGACTACCGTCTCAATTGGATTTAAATCAGGATGGTAAGGTGGAAGCCGCAGAACTTGATGCCCACTTCTTACCAACAATTCATCAAATCTTATGAACAAAAGTAAATTGTTACTTTTGCTCAACTTCATTAGTTTGCTCAGTTTTGGTTTAAGTGTTTGAGATGAAAATGGAATATGATGTAGCCAGTCATTTCTTGTTTGATGATCCTGGAATATTTTCAGAAATGGTATGATTCGGATCATTGTCAATAACTACTACAGACTTAGGAGGAAGGTTAGGAACTAATTTTTTCAAATCTAGTATTCATGCTACCATGGTAATCACCACTTTTTAATTTGGCTGTCCAAGATAATATTGCGTTTAGAATAAACCCCATTTTACCTCTGTCATGAATTATAATTTTTTCACCGTTATTTATTGGTAAATGAAATCCAGGCACCAGTATTGTTAGCCCATGATTTTGCCATTGAATGAGGTGATAAAAGAAATAATTCATCTAAGTATATGACCCGGTTGCATTTTAAAAAATCGATGATTACGTACAAATATGAAATCCTTTTCTGCTTAATGTGATGTTTTTCAATTAAAACTTTTCTTTCGTTTTCTGGTTTACATTACTTCAAGCCTATGTATTTAAAAATTCTTCTTAAACTAGTTTTACTGTGTTAAAATTAATATTAATTTTCAATTCTTTACAGTTTGTTAACTGTTAGCAGTTCTCCTATCTTTGAGTGAAATTCATTCCTTAGTTTCCCTAATCACACCTTTATCAAAATCATCTAATCCGGTAACCAGTTAAGAATGTTTCTTTTTTGGGGTAATGAACGAACATTCTGGCCTCTCGGATCAAAGAAATTCTATTTTTCTTTTCCTAGGCTTTGAACCAGAGTCTTGGAAACACCATAGGCACATGCATTTCTCTTTTCACATTTCAGTATAGTGATTAAATGCTTGTCATACTTTAATTTTACTGTAGCTTAAGATTCTTCATGAAATCATACACGTTTACAGTTTCACGTGCCTGTCTTCAAATTTTTTTCCCTTTCACAACAGACTTAAATTCAGCCATAACTATTCGCACATGAACTACCTTAAAAGAGTTTGAACTGTAAATCATAATAAATACTCGTTACAAAATATTATATTGTACATTAATCAACAATCTAACAAAATACATGCCAAAAGAACTATACCAGTAGACAGAACTGAAATTTACATACATGGAAAAGCAAATAAAAATAATTGTTTTGTATTTGAAACATCATTTTCTTAATTTTGTAAACACACAAAATACATTGCTTCGTAAACAACAGTTGCATCATGTTTATGCTAAGAGATGATTAATCATGGTGTTCCAGCATTTCAGAGAACAATAGTATAGCAGTGACACTTGGGCTGATCATCCAAGCTCACTGTTATGTGGAGGCTAGTGTATATGAACTTTCTTTTTTATTTTCATCACTAGAACGTGTCCTGAACATCATTACATACTTATTGAATCACTGTGAATATTAAATTTTACACATGTTAATTTAATCTTGAATGTGTAACAATTTATTTTTATAATTCAGAAAAATTAAAATAAGTTTCAAATAAAGATAGTTTCTACTAACATGAATCTCAGATGAATAAATATTTAACTGCTTTCATAATATGTAACCAGGAGAAGCTCTTAAAACAATTATACAATTTTTAATATTAATCAATTTAATGTATAAATAGATTGTTAATGATATGTAATTTTGATTGAGTCCTCATACTCATATTTGCAATGAATCATTTACATTTATTCTACAGTCGACTCGGAAACATATATATATATATTTCCCTTAGTCATTTGATAAAACTTTATTATGATCAGAAAATGCTTCCATTTCCTAATAGTATTAGATAGAAAATTATAAAAGATTCTAGAATGACAAAAATATTTTGAAAAATCATACAACTTCAGTAGATTAATTATTGATTTATCTAATGGTTTAGTAGCAAGCATTTATTTTTTTAAATGAGAAAATAAATATCCTGCTCATTATACTACCAATATGCTCGATAACAGCTTACTCCAAGACAATTTTAGCCATAATATGTATTAAAAAAACCTGAGCAAGCAGTCATATAATTCAATCTGGTTTTTACGGATGAAAGACATCTTTTTAAAATACAGATAGGAAACTGATTTACTGATGTAATACAGTTTTTGTTATGAAATTTAAAAATTAATCGCTTTAAACATGCACAAACATATCCAAGTTGACTGATTGTCATTTTAACTGATTCATATACAAGGTTATTCGAACATCTGGATGACACCCAGCTGCAGAACACTTTACATTACAACATATACAATCTCACAACAACATTCTACACTACTTCTTACACATACACTCGGTGATGTTGCGACACCTTTCGAAACGCAACCGTAACCCAAGGTGGGAACTATCGTGCCGATGGGTGAATGGCTCTACGTAGTGAGTCTCGAACGATGTCCTCTGGGCACCAGGGCGAACCCGGTTGTTAACTAGCTCTAGCTCCAGTACGCGTGCGCTCTGCTGGAGTGGTCCGTTATATCGCCGGTACTCGTGGGAGCAAAATTAGTAATCCACAAACAAACTCTATGATGGTTGGTGGTCCATCTGAAAAAAACCACCAAATTCAATAGTCTTGTGAAGAGGCCCCGTTCGGCGTTGTCGGACGAGGATAACAGTTGGAAGATAGTATGCACTTAGACGTTCAGAGAGCAAATCAGTGCAAAAATATGATTCATAATTCTGAAAAATAGCCAGGAAGGTGCCTCCTTCAAAAGGTCTCGCCTTTCCTTATTAATAAAGTAATAACAGGTTCATGTGGCTTCGCAAAGAATATAAAAAAGTTACGTGATGGATCGATTTTGATCGAGACCTACAACGACGAGCAAAGTCGATCTCTGCTGCGTTTGACAAACTTGGGTGGTATCCCCATACATACAGAATGTCATAAAACCCTGAATACAAG
>JAAAKQ030501749.1:7025-20388 GCA_010016005.3 Zanna intricata | reverse complement strand
TATAAAACTCATTTTTATATTGAAAATCACAAAGTTTTTTTAGTAGACCCAAGTCATGTTATTTATCAGGTAAGAATACATATAGGCATACATAACAAATATTTAATAATTATAATACTTTAGAAATAAATAAAAATATTTTAAAGTGAAACAGTATGGTTTACTTTTACTGGAAAACAATTATTATTGTGTAATTACTTTAAAACAAAATTGTATAACAAAACAAGTATTACTCATATTACTGATGCCATGGATATGAATTTGTGCAAAATTTTAATAAATTTCACAGTCTTATTATCTCTAGCATCGATATTATAACTTCAAATTAAGATAAAGACTTAACAAATGTGTTATTTTACAGCTACTGAAATGCTCCAACATTATTTTAAGAAACGCTTATTAAATATCAGAAGTATAAACAAAAGTTAAATGAAAAAATTAAGTTTTATTCAGATGTTAAAGTTAACATTCCAACACATGTAAAAACAAAAGCCATCTAAAACAAATCCATTTCAACAAAATAATATTAAAAAAACCAGTACTGAGCAGATGTGGAGTAAAGAACATCTCAAAAGGATATGAGAGAGATATACAGAGCTGTTGCAGTTTTTTAACAACAGTGTTAAATTCATGTATCAAACTGCAGTTCACTTCATTATTTAATAATGAGAGGAATAAAGTAAATTTACTTTATTAATTCAAGTGGATGTAAAGAATTTGGTTCCGGAAGCACCTACTTTGTGCCAGTTGTAGGATTCAGTGCTAGTTGAATCTAAGGAGGGCTGCTACACCTGGACAGTTGTAACCAATGTACATAATCAGTTGCACTTAGAGAGTTAGAAATTGTATTCCAAGAAAAACGTTTTTTTAGTGTTTGTGGTTTAATTATGATTTGCAAACTGTGTTGACCACACATCTAAAAATATTGCTGTATTCAACAAATAAAGAGAGAATAGAACTTGAAATATAAATATGTAGTCTCGTGTCAAAATACTGTGTTCATGTTTTTGACACAATTCCAGTGATTTAAAAAAAATAAATTCAGTTTGGATCTTGAATAAGATTGCTTTTCTTTCAACTTGGTGCTTTCACAACACCAAGAATGACTGAGGAAATAGTAACCTGGAAATTGAAGAGTATGAAGTAAGAGTGAGCAAAGTTATAACAATCCAGATTTCTATAGAATTGTTTCACATAATCTGCAGAAGTGGTTTCTGTAGCCACCAAAGTAAAACAACTTTATTAAATAAAGCTTTTACAATTTTATTATAAAATAATCATCATTACAAAAACTAAAAACTATTGTTGCCAAAGTCATAAAATTTAAGAAATAAAATGTTAAAAATGTAAATTTATAGAATTAAATTGATTCTATTAGAATGAAATGTATACTAAAAATGATTAAACCTTACTAATTAAACTAAGCTAACTAAAGCTAGCAATGAAGGTAACTTTGGAAATATTGCAGCATGCTTACATCAAAACACACCTAAAATAAAAAAAAAAAGCTGCCACATAATAGCCCAAAAAACTCAATTGTGATTAGTTCATTCCAATCAGAAAACTGTTTTCCAGTGAGTAGTTATTTGATGATAGTAATTCTTACTTATTTTAAAAGATAAAACTTAATACCCAAGAACAGTAAAAGTTTTTTTGGAATTAACAATACAAGTTGTTAGCCACTAAAATACCTATCCTTAGTTTTATGGAGTATTTATATGAGTAAATGGTGGTCCAAGGACACTCAAAATATACATTCAACTCCATGTGAGTTTGCAAATGAAATGACTTGTTAAAGTAATTTAATCTCATATCCAGAGCAATGTATGTACGTCATAAATAAACATTGATGAATAATTATTTTTTGAAATACTGAAAATATATTTTTTATGTAATCTAAATGTATAAAATCATATCAATTTTTCTTAATGTTGAAAAAAATTATCAACATTATTATATCTTCAAATAATATAGAAAATCTTATACAATAAATATAACAAAATAATTGACAGTATCAGTTTTAGAAAATTATATTAATTATGGCAAATATTGAACTGTTCAGCTCATTCTAAGTCATATAGTATAAATACTACTCTAATTAAAGTTATCTGTGGTAAAAGTTGAACAAACTTCATATTTATTAATTATGAGAATTAATAAAAACACCCCTAAAAAGTTAGTTTCTTTGTTTAAAAATTGCTCCAATCATAAATTTGAATGTATTTCAAGCAAATTGAATTACGCATTTTTCCTGCAGGTTTTCCAGACAAAAATGTATTTATTTTAATGAAGTTATCTTTTAAATTTCTATTACGCAAATTTAAATTTATGCAGGATTGTGCAAAAGATTTCACAAAAATTTAAGGTAGATATATCTTATCTCAATATTCTGTTTTAGGTGGTTTAGAATAACAGAATTTAAAAATGTATTTACAGAGATAATTTTCTTATCTTTTCTAAAAGTTATTTTGCTTTAAAGAAAACCTTTACAGAAATAATATCATTTTCTATTGAAAATTTGGTGTCTACAAAATGGATTCTCAGATTTTGAAAAAGAAATGCCAGTAAAATTTCACAGTATCTTCTAAACTTCACTTTAGAAAATCATGCAGATATTTATAATAGAACATGATATAGCCAGTCAAAACAAAAAAAGAAAATGGTGCTATAAAATACACCAAATTCTTGATTTAGAACACAATTATACAAGAAGTTTTCCTGAAAAATTTGTTTAATTCTTTCCTGAGTAACCAAAAAATTTTATATTCTGTAAAATACTTAAAAAAGTGTTTTATTGTTAAAAATGTTTGATTTTTTGTTATGCGAATTCATTATAAAAAATTTGGTTTATCAACTCATTTATAAGAATTTTGAAATTGAAATAATTTCTAATAAGTATTTTGAGAAATTTTTACCTGACTTTGATAAATTAAATAGATAACAAAATAAACATAGTACATTTTCTAAATATCTAAAAAAAAAAAACTCATATCTAGTATAATTTCATGAGCACTATTTATGATACATGACCTTTTAGAACTTGATACAATTAGCGACTCTAAATATTGTTTTGATAAAAAAAAAAAAAAACAATAAAATACAACATTATCTTGATTTAAGCTATATTGTTCATCTAATACTACAGTAACCTTGATAAATTTATGTCTAAAAATCTTTCTCCAAGTTAATAAAATAAGTGCAGTAGCAAAAGAAAATTTTGAGTGGCCTAGGAGTTCCTGAGTTCTGAGCAAACATTAGCACACACAAGCAAATGTATAAATATTCTAATTTATTTATACAGATAAAGAGAAACAAAAACTTGCTAATGAAATATTCACTAGTTAAAATGATACCACAGTTTTTCCCTAGAGATTGTACTATTAAAATATTTTATTTCTTTTAGTGTTTAATAAGAAAAGAAATGGAATAAATAAATTTGTATCAATTGCAAACAAATAATGAAAGAGAGAAATCATTTAATAAAGAACTTAATGTAAAGTATAAAACAGAAGCCTACCAGGTGAGCCCCAGTGAAAATATTACCAAAATAAGTAAAAATTATAACAAGTTACATATTACAAAATTCAAGTTGCAGAAATAAATAAATGTCAAAAAATTTTCATATCAAGTGACTATCATTCTTATTTACAACCAATACAATTATGGTAAAAAAATTAAATAAAAAATTTTATTTTAACAATGTAATAATTTAATACAAAAATGGAGTTGGTAACCTGAACAATTTACCTCAACAAGAGAAATTTTGAAATTTCTCAACAACTTTGTTGACAATACTTAAAACAAAACCTAATTAGTCTCTGGTTCTCAATGAAATTAACCTAATTAAAAAAAAATACAAATTTTATGCTCTGTATGTGTTATCTGATATAAAACCTTACAAAAAACAGAACTTAATGTTTTCTTTTTATAGGTAAAATTTTAATTCAGTTTAAAATATTTTGATTTTTGTAATGCATTTTAAGTCCACTGGTTTATCAAAGTTGGGTCTTCAATATGGCTTGATTATAAGAATTATTTTAGAAATGCTGAAGTCAAAAAAAAAAATAAAACTGAATGTTTGACTGTTAAAAAGATAATTGTGAATACAATTATGAATTAAATTTAATATCATTTCATCTGGTTTTTTGAAAAAAAAAAAAAAAATCCATTTCTATATTTTACAGGATTATTAAGGACTGAGGAAAAGAAGGAAAGCTAAGAAAAAAATGATTTGAAACAGCCTGAAGTGAACTGGTTAAATCAGGCTGGAAGGAATGTGTAGTGCTGAGGGTAAACAGGAAACATGCTCAGAGGAACGAACAGAAAGTATGAAGAAACTTTCAAGAAAATGGAAGAAAGTAAATAATACAAAGAAATCCACAAGAAACTGAGATTCTTTTGTAAGGATTTTCAGGTATAAAAAACAAATAAGGGAAATGAGATGAGAAGGGAACTTCAGCAAGTTTGAAGACATTTGATACTTATTGAACTCAAATTAAGGAAATGTCAATACCAAGAACTGTTTACTATTTAGGCTTTTATTATAGTTACAGATGGAGGAAGTCAGTAAGAATTAATAAAATAAAAAGACAGAAAATAAACCCTAGGAGAAGGTGACAGTACAAGAGATATGATCAACATGGATATTGTATATTTATGACAAAGAAATTTGTGAACTGGTTATAAGTGCAGAAGTTGTCTCTTAAAAAAAAAAAAATGTTTAAAAGAAATTCAATCAAGGAAATGAAGGAAGCAATGAAAATACTTCTTTTTTTTTTAAATTGTTGGCGAGTGTAAATATCTGCAAGAAATAGTAGACAATCAAAACATAGAATATTATCCACTGGTTAAATGTAACAGAAATAAATGGCTTTTTGTTTGTTTAAAAAGACTAAAATTAGTAACTCTTACTTCCAGAACTAAAATAATTTATAAAATCATAATATGACAAACAATAATAATTGGAGTAGAAACTTGGACTGTTTTAAATTGATTAAAAAACTTCTACAGTTTTTGAGAATAAGTTTTGGATAAAAACTTAGGGTCACTAAAAGAAAGAAAGATTCCAAGTTTCAATAGTTATTACTGGAAGTAAGAATAGAGAAGTTGGGCTGACCTCATCAAGACAGCAGCTGAGTGACAGAAATTTGAAGAGGAAGAAAAGAAAGGAAAGGAAAGAAAGGAACTGCTTGGCAGATCCATTTTTACAAGCTATCAAACAATATTTGTTTTAGTTCCATTCAAAAACAACCTGGTTTCTCTATGAAAAAGCTTCATTTTTCATGACAAATGCTACATGAATTATGCTGGAATAGTATATTGCTATCTTTGAAAATTACAAATGACCAGTGAATTTCTTGATTGGATTGTAGCTGAAAACTTGAAAGTTCTTCTCAAGATTGTATAATTGATTATCTGAACATCACAACATCTGGTTTGGAGAATATGCACTTAAAGAAATCAAGACATTTTACAGCTTTTTTTCTTGACATGAATGGGATACAGATCTTAATATATAAAAAGAGTTATTAAGATTGAATGTGGTTAGATTCAGAGTATTATCTATTTTGTTAACAGACTTATGGATAAAGGCTATGAATAAACTGGTATCTAGGTAAATAAATTTTTGAACAGAGTTGTAAAAGGGGAAAAAACCAAGAATAATGTTAAACAAAGTGTTTCTGAAGAATATAAACATGATAACCAATCATGGTGAGAATATTTTTTCAATTTTCAACAAGCAGTTTTAGAAAAATCAAAGTATTAAATCCAGTGAATGTCGTATTATATTTTAATTTTCTTAGGAAAATGAAATTAAAATGAAACATGGAATTTTATTATGTTCTATCTTCAGACTGCAGTAAAAAATGTTTGTGCAATGGTTTACTTTATTCATTAAGAATATAGAGTTCTTCACAAAGCAGAAAATATTACTTTATCAGTATTTAAAATTTTATTCCTAGGTGTAGTAATATAATTAATTTTCCTTTACTGATATCCTTCTCTATCCCCAAAAAAATTAATCTCCATTACTGTTGATAATAGACAATTTCATTACACCAATAGTTTTAAATTACACATTAGTTCCTCTCAAATATGTTTAAGTACTAAAGTGAAAAAAAAAAAAAAAACTGTTTGATTATATATATATACACATTCACTTTAGAATTAATTAATAAATATAATTACTCATTAGCTTATTAATACAAAATGTAACTCATAATTTTAATATTAATGATATCATACTTATTACCTATAAATAAACAAGTAAAAATTCTTACACCAATAAATTTTTTTTTTTGGTTGAACAATTTAATTTTCTTCTCTTATTAACTGCAACTATTTATTAACATGTAGTGTAAAATTTTAAGTTATTATATGAAATAAATAAAACAGATATTTTAGTCAATTATATTTATAACTCTAACCTCATTAATGATAATTCTAATAAATAACTATTATCTATGTTTATTAAACAACCGAATGAAAAATATGTACATATTTTAGACTTTCTCATGCATACATAAAGATACTTAATAAAATTTACATTACAGATACAAAGTCAATCAGTAAGTAAGGATTTACTATTATATATACTATTTTTCAAATCAATTATACAAGTAGATGTTCATGCATATTAAACTAAAAGTAAAGTTGGGTGCTTATTTTATAGTGTTATGTATTAAAATTTGATACTCAGATAAATAATAAATGAATCACAATTAAAAATAAGAATATAAGTATTTATAAAATTTATGTTTAGTTAAATTAACTTTGACACTGAACAGGAAGATCATTGAAGTCTAAAGGTTTGAAGTGAATAGAAGGAAAATAAAGAATATAAAACTTTTACATCGACTGTTAACACTAATCTAAATGAATGCTAAAATATATAAAAGTGATGTATCATTTTTAATTTTGTTGACAGAGACAATGAGAAGGTATCAAGGAAGGATCAAGTCTGAGAGGGTGAAATAAAAGAAACACTTTGATGATTGTATGAATGATATATACAATGAAACAGCATTATATACAATGCTATCAATATCATTATATACAATGATATAGCTAAGTAGACAAGAAAACTGTTTAAACTGGGAGTTGGCTACCTAGTAAAGTATGCAAGCTATTCATTAACCCTTTGCGCTCTTTTAGCTTGTAATGCAAGCCAAGATGACTTCCCTGTGAGCTCTCTATATTTTTGAGAGGTTGCTGTCCTGACAGCTCTCTTGTCCAATGCAGGCCAGAATTAGTTACGTCATTAATTCTCTGTACATTGTGTTACTGTTGTGCCCATTAGCTCTGATTTGATTATACGTCATATACACAACTGATGTTAAATGCCTATTCAAAGGTATAAGTTATTTTAATTGTAATTTATTGTATTGACTTTAATTAAGGATTATTTTTAAATTAGTATTTCTCTTATAATTTCTTAAAAAAATTACTCCACAGCTATATTGTATATTGTATATTGTATTACCATTATAAAAAGTATTAATAAAAGCTGTCTAAAACAAGGCATGGAATGAAGATTGGATATATATGTATGTTACAAAAAAAAATTTAATGTCAGGGTGATTAAGAAAAAATTTCAAAACAATGACTTTATCATGGTATATAAAAATATACCACTGTATAAAAATATATATATATATATAAAAATATATATACTGTATATAAAAATATTTTAATATAATTATAAAAATTACAATACATAGTAAAACATTAATAAAATATCTAGAAAAAACATATTTAGTAACACAATAAAAACCGTTTGTGGAAACATTGCTATGTTTATTGTACTTATATTTATGTTTATTGTAAAGTAGACGAACGTTGTTTTGATTTGTTAGGCTATTATAATATTTTCATTCATTAGTTTTGAACGTAAGCATGTAAAAATGTAGTTTAGGTATCAAATAAAAGATAATTTTGTTTACCATGACAAAATTGTTAACAAAATTCATTTCAGTAAACATTTAATTAATTTAATAGCACTAATCGTATCGTCATAACAAAGCAAGGGAATTATTTCTCAGTTCATGAGTAATATCTAACATATGAATAAATTTTATCACTACATGTAATATTAGACTTGTCAATGTGTTATTTATAAATGAGACCATGATATCACCGCATTTTATAGAAACACATAAAATGTCATATAAAATAAATAAAAGCTGTACCTCAGTGGCCTGCAATGCTGCCCAAGAGAGAATTTGAGCATAATAACTTTGGCCTTCCTTGTAGACGAAGAAAGCTGTGAGGACAGCCTACATCATAATCAATCAGAACTGTGTGCAATATAGCTAGGTCCTGCACTGCAGGCCAAAAGAGTTGAGGGACAGATTAGTAAAATTTTTCCAGGACGCAAAAAGTTAAGAAGTCTTAACCTACAAAAATCTACACTCACTTTAAAAATATCATATATCTATACTCACTATAAGAATTTGGAGTTTATAGAAAGACCAGAACCATTAGCTGGGAAACATTATCAGGAACCACCTCCAGAGTCAAAGTCATGGGGGAAATCTCAAACCCATTCAAAGTCCATATAGTAATCCAACAAGGGGACAAACTATTGCTCCTTCTGTCCAACATCATCTTGAAGAAGGTATCACAGAATGGGAGAAGCCCAACTTGGATTGTTTTCCAATTCAAGTTGGAAAACAGAATTACCATAAAATGCTTGGTCTTTGCAGATGATCTAGTTATGTTAATAAATAACAAAGGTGAAGCCATTTTTGCATTTGAGAAACTGCAAGAAATATCCTGTAAAACTGGACTCAAAATTTCTTATGAAAAGACGCAATATATGAATGCCAAATCAACTGGAAAATTCCTGCTGCAAACACAGTATGACAAAATCTCACAAGCACACCATTTCAAGTACTTGGAAGAAACCATCCAATCCACAGGACTGAATGCAATGTATAACACAGAAAGAATACTCAAAACTGCAAAAGGTGAACAGCTTATATGGAATCATTATAATAAAAAATCAGTGTCTTGCATTGTGAAACCATGACATTACCACAGTTATCATGCTGGAGGCCTTGTATGCAGCAGAAATCACAGTAATCAGAGGAATGATAAAAATTCATGAAATCAAGAAGCAAGAATGGAAAACCCATAGTGTGTCCTCAGAGACAGAACCTGGATCCTCTAAAGGAATTATATAAAAATACAGGCTCCATCACCAACAATTTTCACCGTCTACAATTCTACAGACAATTATGCAGGATGAGTGAAGATAGACTACAAAAATTTTCAGTATCTTCAAGGTGAGTAAATTTAAGTCAGTTTGGTAAAAAAAAACAAGACAACCTGGAATGGCTGAACATCTCAGAAGAAGAAATCAAGGTCAAAAGGAAAAATTTAGGATTGAAATTAAAAATAAGAAAATTGAACTAGATAAAAAAAAAGATGATAGGAAGAAGATGGTTGGAGGAGAAGAAGAAGAAGAAACATAGTGAACAGATGAAGAAATTTTGGGAAGAAAAGAAAAGAGAAGAAGGAGGTAAAGTTATGATTGGCTCAAGTTCAAGCACTGTCCTAAAGGGGAATAGTCGAAAACAATAATAATAATAATAGTTATTATTATCATCAATAATTTTGTATAGATTACTCATAACAACAACAGTTTACTACATGAATACAGTAAAATTATGCATGACAATTAGGCTACAGTAGAATACAGTTGTGTATGTCCTTGCAAGGTGAGAGGTAAGAGTGGAATGCAATCAATACCATATCTCCGTGTGCTAGTTCAGTTCACTTGTGCAAAGTACAGGTATATTATGAACATTTAGTACAATAACTTTCAAATGTCCAATAGAACAAATGACATCTGCAAATAGATGAAAACAGTAAGTATATAAGAAAAGATAGGATGTTAAGGTTAGGTTAAAACATGACGGTGGGACTAAAGAATATTTAATGACTGAAACAGTGAAATTAAAAATGAATGATGGAATAATGTTTCTGCCATTATTGAATGATTCTGGAGGTACTTCTACAAAATTGATGATCCTTATTACAATAAAATGTGGAGAAGTACTGCAAAATAACATTGTGTAGAGGGTCACAATATGTAAATAATTATATTATCATAAATTAAAATGATGAAATGTTAGGTATTACAGGTATGTAACGAGTGTACATAAAATTAAAAAAAAAAAATACATTTTAAATAAATAGCCAAAATTATGATAATATTTTTAAATCATTCTGAAAAAACATTTTCTTCTATCAAATAATTTAACAGTTTCCTATATTGAAATAATTTAGAAGTTGTTACAAATGTAATTTTTCGAATTTTGAAATAATTAAACAATATTCATCATGAAGGAATACTATTTTCTAATTCTGCTCTTAGTTAAGTTACATTGATATCTTCATAAGTATTTTTCCTGCGACTAAAATAAATATATGTAATCACTGAAAATAACTACTAAATTGCTTGACAGTATTATGATGTAAATTTCTTAACACCTTTTAATTTTGTTTGCTTTACCTACAAAAACTTAAAAGTTTTACATAAATTTATCAAATTGTGATTCACTTATTTTTAAAAGGCAATCTTTCAAAATACTACTGCAAAAATTCTACAAGATTTTTTAACTAGGAAAATAGATAATTTTAATTTTTGTTTATTTTAAGTACAGTATTTATTAATAAATAAATAAATATATAATATATAAATTACTATAATATATTATTATTATTACATATAAACGTTACTATCTACTGTGCTTAAAAAATAACTTTAATTTTTCTAATAATTATGAATTTCAGTGAATTAATAATGAGGCCCGTAAAAGAAAATTAGTAATTAGGAGCCTAAGTAATAGCTCCTATAGGATAAAATAATTAATTCATCTAACCAGTTTCAGCTAAAAGCTTATTTATACAATAATACTATTTCTGTTAAAGGAAATCTTTTAATTTAATTTTAAACAAATAGATCAGAAGATCTTTCGCTTTGTTATGTAATTTATTAAACATGAAAACTGGATTGTAATAAGCTCTTTTCTCATGATCTAATTTATGTTTAATTTATTGTTTCAATGACTAAAGAAATATACCTAATCAAATTCAGTTTTTTACCAGAGGATCAGGTGAATTTTCATCAGGTAAAAGATTCTGAGCTGGATTAAGATTTAAACTTCCTTTTATTTATTTTTTAATAGAAATAAATTACTATTTTTTTTCCAATACTTTTTAGTAACTGTTAGTTAACCTTAGTATATAATAATTATATTATTATTTTTGTACCAATATATACAACATGTATCTCTTTTTTATTAAATACATAAAAGACTTTACCGAACAAATATACAATTGTGATAATTGTATTAATATGTATATTTATATCCAAAGCACATAAAAAAAAATACCTGTGCTTTGAATATGTAAAGCAAATTTTTAGGAGCAGTATCTGTTAAATTTGAGAAAAAACTTTTGATGAATGATTAATAAATGTGCTTTTTTCCACATGGTTATTTTTTAAACATTATTACGTGTATGTGTCAGAAATTCTCTTGACTGTACACAGTAATTAATATATGATATATCAGATAATTGTAATTATTCAGATAACTGGAATTTTATTACTATGAAAGGATGACATTTATAGCAATTTTACATTTATAAGTTTAAAAATAAAATTAGGTTATGTACAACCAGATAATTTGTAAATAATAAACATTTACTTAAGTTGCTGAAAATAATAAGATAAACTGTGTTAAGCAAATATTTAAAACCTCAAATGCTTCTGTATTAAATGATCTATGTGTATAAAAACTTAAAGCTGACATTTTGATATTCATAGTGTACTGTTAGTAAAAATTATATTAAACTGTTTGATTACAGAATATTTTAATGTAAGCTGAATGTTATAAAAATGTTGTTGGTTGCCTCCCTAAATCAAACTTCTTCAAATACTTTGACTTTAGAATCATTGAAGAAACTAGACTTAAGAGCCTAAGTTAGCTGACGCTTACGTAAAGTTTTTATAATTTTCATCTTAATTTAAACTGTTACATTTAGTTTAAATACTGTCTTTAATAAAGATTACTTTATTATTCTGTTTTTGGTTGTTAATATTAGTATTAATAATAGTAATATTCTCGCTGCCAGCGAATCTTGAATCGAAATAGCTTCCTCAGATATCTGGAGACTTCCATATACGACAGGAAACAATCAATCAATCATTATTAATAAATGATATTTTAAGTGTGAAGATGTTTAAAATGTTACATGTATTTAATAGTTAGAGAAAACATTTCTCTTATAGGGAATTCTTTAGTAGTAAGGAAAATGCTTTTCTATATAGAATTAGTTATATGTTTAAACTTTTTAACAATAAACTATTGAACTTATTTTCACTCATTGATAAAAGTGAATCAATACTTTTTTTATTAAGCAGTAGAATTATCACTATATCAGCTGAATGCACATACTTGTGGACTTCCCATGTGAATGAGTAAGGCAAACAAACAATAACTGAACCTGGGACTTAACTCTATGCGATTCTATAAAGCTACATGCAATCGTGTAGTAAATTCAGTCTTAAGCAACCAGTTCTGTGATATGTAAATGAGGTTATAAAGCAAAAAATTTAAAACTACTCACTTTTTAGGTACATGGAAATGCATTGTTTGAACTGTAAAGCAGTTTGTTTCCACCATGATGTTACAAATTACAAATAACATTAATTTTTGGGAAATCCACTTAGTATACACTCAAAGTGTTGTATCTGATTTGTATATTGTTTAATATAGAGATTTTTCAATGTGTTTGTAAATATAAAATACTTCAAATGAATTGACATTATATTTATTATGTTAAGATGGATCTAGAAATTATATACACATAAATATGAAATACTGTGGTGGTTTTGTCCATTTGCAACAGCATCACAAATGTATCCTCAAAGGATACAAGTATCCTACACACATTTGTGTTTTCCCAGTTAAGCCATAGGTTGAGGCCCTGGCCTCCTTGGGGATGAACTTAGGAATTTTCTTCTTGGATGACAATCTAATACCATTTCTGATTTCACTTTTTTGATATAAAAATAATAGACTATGCACTTTGAAATATATATGATTTTGAGGTCTCTATTTTGATCTCTTCCCAAGATATCAGATATTCTAGGGTAAAGGAAAGGGAATCAAAAGAAATATGTTCATTTACAGCAGGAGCATATCAGAGCTTCTGTGTCAATAACAAGGGATATGTTGGAAGAAAGAGAGCTTTTCAGGTTTTAAGTTATTTTGCACAACCATGAGGATTACACAAATTTATCAGAGGACCCAGGGGTGGAACCCTGACCAGCTAATATATATATATATAT
>JAAAKQ030501739.1:0-20390 GCA_010016005.3 Zanna intricata | reverse complement strand
ATGCCTGACCGGGATTCGAACCCGGGACCTCCGGAATGAAAGACCGAGACGCTACCACTCGGCCACGGAGGCCAGCAGGGTCAACAAATGTGATGTAATTTGCAGGTCTATTTTGTTGAGAGCCCAGAATCTTCGCAAGGCAGTTATTGCAGGTCTTAAGTCAATTGATATCCTTGACAAGATATATTGATATCCCCCCCCCAAGTTTCAGTTATTTTATAAAGCTATAATGATAGGGCAACTTATTCCTACTAAATGCGAGAAATCAAGGTTTCCAGTCATGATAGTTTGGATTAAATGAATCTTCTGATTGTTGATACATAAATGGTTATTTTCTGGGTGTGAAGGATTTCTCCCAATCAACATACTACTCGGTTCTTTCTGGACATGGTAGTTTTACAGACAAGTTGGTTAGATTTAACTTGGCTGGGTCGGCTTTATGACAAGAATGTATAATTGATGATTATGCATACCATATCCTGTATGTTTCACTCAAAGGATGATGCTAAACATGTTAGAATAGTTAGGGATTTGGGAGCATAAATTCTTTCTTGGATTTGTGATTAAACTGGAAGACCCAAAGAAATTGAATATAATTGCTGGTTTTCTTAAGTTTCTGGCCTGACAGAGGGTAGCTGAAAAGATTTGATGCTCTAACAACTAGAGCAGCAACCCAGATGGCTAGGGGTCTGCTAGGATACTTACTTCACCATTTTAGCATTGAGCCGTGGTTAATTTAGATGCTTGTTTCATTCCTCTGTGAAGGAGCTGTATTGAAAGGTTGAAGCATTGACCTTGTTTTTGGGAGCAAACCAAACTGGAGATATGATTTGCCAGGGTCTCTAGCATGGAGCTGTGTGTGGAAGAGTGAAGGCATTGACTTTGCAGTCACAAAGTCTGCAAAGTCAATGCCTAATAGATTTCCTACTATGCACAAAACTCTCTTATATGTTCAACACTGTCTTTGGACACACTTGATGATACTGTATTCTTCCCTTTACAAATACAGTCAGTGGTTTCAAATAGTTTATACCATCTATGAATGTTATTGTCACTTGAGGGATCACAATGGAACTTCAAATAACACATGTGGAATGGTAATTACAGAGTCACACATTGCAAACTCCAAAACTCTTTCTGTTGGATGTCGCCATCTTTCCTACTAGCATCTTCCAGTGGGAGGTACAGAAAAACAGTTTGTGAGCTTGCGTACAGCTAAAAATGCTCTTTCATTTCATGTATAATTAATCAATGTTATGTGAAACTTGAAAAATATAACTTATAACTGATATTAGTTTTGAACAGTATATTCATTATGTTATCAAAACAACTAATAATACAGATTAATATGCTTTATTAAGAAAATAACAAAACTACTTTCAGAAAGGAATAAAAATAATATCAAGCCACATATTTATTTAATATTTTAATTAAAAAATAATGTATATAAACATCTTTAACAACAAAATGAAATATAAATAAAAAACAGTAAAAAAAAAAATTAAACATATTTTGATCATATACCTTTGTTCAGAGGAATAATAATAATTACAGTCAAAATTTAAAAAAAGATGAACAGATGCTCATTAAAAGGTAGAGAAACTAAAAAAAAAAAAAAAAAAAACAGAAATAGAAATAGAAAAGAAAACAAATTTATACTGAATTAATCAAAACGTAATGAAAAGTATTTTCAATAATATTTATTGCTAAGGCAAAAAACAATTTCTATAAAATGACATTATACACGAAAAACTTTTACATTGTTTAACCAAGAAGTATGACCACTATAATTTTACAAAAAAAGTAATAAATAAAATGTAAAAAATATTGGTAACAACTGATTACAATCATTACAAGTAATGATAATAAAATGTAACAACATAACATTTATTAGTTGATAAAATATCATTGTTCAAGATTTAAATTCTCCAAAACTTAACAAAAATACATTAGTTTAGTAAAAATTATATTTTTCTATACGACTGCCAATATTTCACATTTGTACTTATTTACAGACATATTTGTTTGTTAATAAAAGAAACTTTTAATAAACAAAAAAAAAGGTCAGAAAATATCAAATAACAATAAATAAGCATACTATTGCAGTGATAAAATATGGAAGACAAATACTACCAAATGTAACTAACCTGTGAATACTGTGCAAGAAAGAGATAAATAACAATGTGACTGGAACAATCAGTATTAATAATTAGTTGAGATTAACATTTTTAACAGTAAAAATACGTTTGTTTCTTCATAGATCTATTGTATTGTTGGGTGGATGTTTACAACTAGAGTTATATTTTATATCTATTTACTGTGATTAATAAAAAAAGATTAGCTACAAAAAACTCAAGCACAGAAATGAATTTCAATCCTTATTTTTTGAAGAAAAGAAAATCCTCCTACTATTATAAAAATAATAGTAGTAAACATATTCTAAAATTCTGATTCTGCTTTCTTTATAAAATACTACTGTTGTTTCTAAATTCAGTCAGATGAGTCATGTATTATCAGCATATATTCATGTACGAGGTATTGAGGTAAAGAGGAATGTAGCAAGATTGTCCTCCCTCCAGCGCTGAGCCAACATCAAGATCTTGTCAGGGTACTGGACTGTGTCAGATGTGGCGGTGGAGGTAATAGTGTGAGTACCTCCCGTACATCTTTGGGCACTAGAACTTAAAAGAGTAAATGAAGGAATTCGCAGGACAGAGGCCAGAAAATGAGAAACGAAAATTGTTAGAGAAAATGGCAGGCCTCAGACATGGGCGCGTGGACAAGGCAACTTATCCCGTGCCTATAGCCCTGGTTTGGGAGAGGTTTTTGAGAGGTCAATTATTACCTCACCCAGCTTTGGGTCATGGAGGGTTCGGGGCTTATCTGCATCGGTTTGGAAGAAGGGATTCCAAATGTATCTACTGCCAAGAGGAAGATATCCCAGAGCACATGTTCTTCCACTATCACAGATGGGAAGGAGTTAAGAGACTATACAGCCTGGATTGGATAACTCTGGAAAACCTGGTGGGACACATGCTTGAGGTGACATCTCTGGCCTCAAGAATTCTGGAAACAAAACAGAAGGAAGCGCTGTTATGGGGAATGGACTAGCAGCACAACCCTGCTCAGGATATCCAATCAACACAAATTGGGTTGCAACCTCCTTGACGGCCATCGCCGTGTATTAGGTTAGGATGTTTATAGCATAAGTTATATTGTCTATTATTTGTATTATTATCGAGGTATTTATGCCTATTAATGTTGTTGGTGGCAACAAGGAAAACCAGGGTATCAGGAGATCCAAATGAGAAGTGGCTAGAGTATTGGTATTTGACAATTTTGTCATGATAAACTAGCATGTAATATAGGCTAAGGAATTTTGTTTTGTAATACGTGTATATTTGTAAGTGTAACTTAAGGGTCAGAAAATGAGGTGGACGCCAGGGGTGAAGTGTAGGGCCAGGGAGGCAGCCCAATTGCTGAGGATACTTGGTGCAGAACACATGCAAGAGTGTTCTGGATTGGGATACTTCTGATGATGCATGGGAACCACCCCTCGAGGTGTGTGAGGGTCGCGCTGAGTGTGTGAAAAGCACACTAAACTGTCAGTAGGAATAGGTGATAGGGCGGGGAAGAGTAGTTCTCCTGAGGAGGGGTTCTTCGGCACCCTACAAGTGGGGAAGTTGGGATGCATCAATGAGACCAGGGAGATCCTTAATGGGGGGGGGGGGGTCCATTTTCTGGAACCAAGCTTGGGGAGTGATAGGTTAATTTGCTGCCATAACACTGCACAGTGGCTGATGACATACCTAACAGTGATTCCAGTAATGCATGGGTGTTTAAAAAAATTAAAAAAAAGATCTATGTATGTAATAAATATTATTTCTACATAGAAAAACTATAAAACCATTTAGGTAATTAAAAAAAAAGTATAACTTTTATTAAATGTAGAATGGATTTCTTGATACAAAAATAAGAGTTTCATTAAAAGAGGGGGGGGTGGGCAGAACCATATTTAAAATCTTGAAAATATTTCTCTGCATATTATTGCCAATTTTATATTCCGTTTTTTTACAATTTAATTATTATTTTTTTAAACATAACTTTATGTTTGCAGCAAAAATAAATTAAAAACAATTATTATTAAAATAGAGAATGATCAATATATTTTGTTTTAAAAGATAAAATCATAGTTTTGAACATTCCATTCGCAGTCGACGATTGTACAATAAAGTTTGTACAATTGTATAATAAAGATTGTACAATAAGCATACTTGCATCGATTTTTTATAATTTTAAGACTAAATGAAAATCTTTACTATCAGTGTCAGAGCATTAAGTGACATGTTAAATGATTTAATTTCAATTGGAATTTTAATGATTTCTTTCAGTATTCAGTGCTCTGAGGATAATACATCTAATTGGTGAGAAAGGATTATTAAGCTAATTAAAAAAAAAATTGAGTTATGAAATTTTATAGAACTCATGTAACATAATCGTACAAAGTATACCTATTTTAAAAAAAGGCTACCTACCAACAGAAATGTAGATGAATGCAGTATTTGAGATTTAAATCTTTCTACATCAAATCAGATTAGTTTCACTCTGGTCAGTTATTTGGTTTACATTCAAGCATTGTTTAAAGTGAATATCTGTAAGTGTTTTTGTGCCAGAAGTGTGACAAATTTAAAAAAGTTGGACAGCACATTAATTTTAAATGTCTTGTTAAAATAATCACCAATAAAATGTTAATAAACACAGTCAATTTAACCTAGAAGTTCAGATTAATTTACTTTGCATATTTCTTGTAAAACAACCTAAACAAGTTAACTTTGAACCTTACCTGAAAGTTCACATAGTATGTGTAATACACATACATATAAATTTAGACATAAATTTAGGCTAATAGCCTAAATTTATATATATATACATTTTTTTAAAAGAAAATAATCATTAACAAAAATATAATTTATTTATTTATTACTGATAAAAATAACATCAAACATAAAAATTTGCATTAAAAAAACAACATTAAATAAACTAACAAAGTAAATAATAATGTTATTACTTACTTATTACTGCTGCTACTACTACTACTACTACTAATAATAATAATAATAAAATAATAAAATTTCTCAGTTTAGAACATTTTTTTATTCTTTAATATATGTACTAAGAAAATAAAATATTGATTATTGGCACATAAAATATTAGAGATCACATTACTTGTATTCATTATGACTAAAACAGTCATAAGTACTGATGTTATAAAAATAGATTATTTCTTAAATTTTAATTTTAAACATAGTTGCTAAGAATTAATAAAAGCATACCATACCACAAAAACTAATGGATAAAGAAAAAAAAATGGAAATATCTTTAGGATAAGGTTTAAGCTGAATTAAAAAAAGCAACTGTACTCAAAATTATTCCTTGATTCAAATTTTATCAAATATCGTTGATTTAATAGTTTATCACTTTAAAGAATATCACTAATGTATAAACTGAATTTTTATTATATGACAATTATGAAGTATGTACATTTTCGCTAAAAAAAATAAACACTATTAAAAGTAAGCTGAATGTAGGAAATAAAACCACTGATATGTTTTACATTTTTCAGACTTGGGTGTATCATAGTGTCAAGACTATGATACCCAAGTCAAGACTTGGGTGTGACTTGGGATCTCATAGGGGGGTTAGCGCTTACAACCCTCTTATAGGGAAAGTTGACAGTTCAAGGCTATGCCTGACCAGTTAATGTTTTAAAAAATCTTGGCTCTTTGATACAGTTTATTGAATCCTATTGCTGGATTCCAGTTAAAGCAAATTCTAGAGGGGCTGGGATGTTAAAAGCTGTAGATAGACTTGCTATACAAGTGAGAGACAAAGCTATTTATAGGAACTGACGAAACAAGCCTGAATGTATCTGAAATAATCAGGTTAATATTTCTGAAATATTATTAATCAATGAAATAATGTCCCAAATAATGATTTGCACAACCAAAACTGGTTAAGACCCATTAATTCTTTACTTGCTTAAAAGCTATTAATTTAGATCGTACCTTACAACTAATTGGTTGCTAAAATGACTAATTTAGATATCAAAGTACATATAGGCATGTATTTGCTGACTCGTGATAAGCAAACCCAAGAAACAGAATTCATTTCCACTCAATTATTCCAACTGATTATTAAAAAAAAAGAACTCAATCAATTAACGTAAAATTATTATTTTTCCATAAATCAAATTGAGGATAACAATTTACAAAGAAAGAGATATAAGAAAAATGAATACTTGATTACAGATATCTGTAAACTTAATCTTTAGAGTTGTAATCTTAATTTTAATATACAAATAAGTGGTAGCATTAATTATAAACGTATTAATTGTTCACTTAATTTTGTTTACACCATGGTCAGCTGAAATCAATTCCAGTCAAAACAAGCATGATTTTACATTTTGATAAAAATTCTTAAAAATGAAGTGAATGATATGTAAGTTGTAAAGTAAACTAGAAAATTACTGAATAACAGACACAGAACATCCTGAAACACTGGAAGAAACAACTTTTTTTTCGGTTCAATCTTCCATTACTGATCAATCATTTTACAGAAAATAATGGCTACTTTTATATACAAATCTGGTTTCTATATAAAGTAAGTTTAAAACAACTATTGTGAAATGGCTTTATTAGAAAATTCTTGTTGTTAAAGGATTAAGAGAAGAAATTAATTATTGGCGTTTTATACTAGATAGAATATAATATCATTTTGATTAATCACTAATACTAAAGAATACTAACAATATGTCAACATAATGAGTTCAATAAGGTTTCTAGTTATTTTTCCAATATGAGATTAAAGATTATGAGAAACAGAGATATGGCTTTACCAAACTGACTGATACTTTGGTTTTTTGTACTATTTCTGCATATGATACCGAGACCTTGGACAATTCCATTAGTAAAGAATCCTTAGCTCCAATTAAGTGGTGGCTGTCCTGCAGGCTACTAATAAGTGCTAATGTAATATCTCAAATGGAACTTGGGTGATGGTTAACCAATTCATGATGCATATCCAAGCGATGAACTAAATAATAAGGAAAGGAGAAGAAAAATAAGGGGTCAAACAAAACCCCCAGAGGAAGTCCCTCTAATCATATATATTTTTTCCAAACACTTTACCAGAGAAAAATTTGTTCCAAACTTTCTTAGAAATCTTTACAAAAAGAAAGTTTAATTATGTTTACTTTACAAACTATTGATACAGCTTTTTGCACATTCATGCATATTTACGTTCTCACATTTGTCAACAAACTTAATGCAATAAATTTTGAGTATTAAAATAACTTTATTCTTGATGTCATAAAATCTAAAAATATATACAAATTACACAAATTATCACTGGTATATTAACAAGAGAGCTAATTATCTTCAAGTTAATTTTTTATTTTTATAAATTCAGCTATTTTGAAGACGTTTAATTTGTTCAGCTATTTCTGCAAAGCTTATACGTATATGAGAATCATATTTCCAACACTGAGATATGATATCAACATATATATTTTGTGGGCATGTGGGAGGGCATGGTAATCTTGCTCCACTTTTTAATGCCATTAACAGTTTAGCTTGATCCAGTTCAGAATCATTGTTAAGAACACTCAAGCACGGATCTTCACCATAAGAAAACATTTCAAATAATGTCACACCATATGACCAAACATCTGAACGTGTAGAAAATTTTCCACTTTCTAATGATTCAGGTGCATACCTGTAATAAAAATAATACAGACTATATTGCATATATGAGCAGAAAAAATTTCCACAATGACACAAAAAATATTTAATACTGAGAAAAAACTATGAAATAATTTTAGAGAAATGAAGTAAAACTATGTAGTGAAATACCATTTTATAAGCAAAAATTTGTTTACTGCAATGCATTAACAATGTTTAAAAGTACAACAAAACAGTTGTTGTGACTTTTAAATCTCTCTTCTGGCCAGTACACATTTATTTACTTATACTGATTTTTTAAGTAGTTAGTAAGGTACTAGATCCACTTACAGTTACTGGTATGAAGGTAAGAAATAATTTTTATGCTGTGGGAAAAATGTCAAGCCAGATCAATATTTGAACTCAGAATCTAACAGATGAAAGACCAAGACTACATACATCATGGAAGTTAATAATATTTCTAATAAGTCAAGAGTATCTGTTATACCTTCATTAAAAACAAACATTATTATCAAAAATTGCAACAAACCAAACCTACATAGATCTAAAACACTATTACATCACTTAATCAACTGACACATAAGATTTGAATTTTTCCTGCCCAGTGAATTGGTTTTCAGTTTATATTCTGAAGTTTGGATTCTGGCTCAAAACGATCAATCCAAGTATCTTTATTATGTGATCTAAAAATCAGTTACTATCTTCTGCTATATCATGTTGTTTAAGTTCTGAATCAAAGTGAATTTGAGTATCTTGGTTATATTCAGTCTACAATCTCGGACTTACCTTGAACACATTTTGAGGAAATTTATCTTATTGTGGATGATGTAACATACAGTATGATACTGCACTACATATTTCAGTATTTTTTTATGCATCAGTTCTTGCAAATAAAATCATTTATATGATTTTACAAAGTGTCAGTCAAAACCTACACTGATCTTCTGCTGCAATGAAAATCCGTAAGACTTGCTCTGCCTGATTTAAACTACTCATCTACTTATAAAGATATGCATAGTTAATATATTTTTTTTTTGTACTGTTTTAACATTTGTGAGTAAATTTTGGCATGTTCGTAAAGTAAGGGCTGATGACTTATATTTAAATATTAGTGGGTCTGAACACAGTTTCATGCATGCAGGGCATCTATTGACTATTTACGAAGTCACTGCAGTGGTTGTTTTGATTCATTAGTCATTAGCCAAAGGTGTCAAGACTTTAAAAATGGCTGCACAAATGTGCGTAATGAAGTGCGGAGTGACAAGCCCAGTATTTAGGCCGATGAAATTGTTGAAGAAATTGACCAAATATTCTGATGTGATCGGTGATTGACGATTAGTGTTCTGGCTGATGAATTCCCATATATTGGATGCATCTTTATCTACAGGATTGTCAAAGAAAAGCTTGGATATTATTACAAATTGTGTGCAAGATGGGTACCCTAAATGCTCACTAACCAACACAAAGAGCAAAGAATATGCAGTGGACGGGTGTTTTTGGACCACTATCGACAAGATGGAGATGATTTGTTTTTCCCATATTGTTATGGGTGACGAGACATAGGTATCGTACACCAATGCACAATTGAAACAACAGTCAATGCAGTGGTGCCATTCTAGTTCCCCAAAACCAAAAAAGTTTAAGCAATCTCCGTACTAGAGCAAAAAATGTTGGCTATTGTTTTTTGGGGTAAAAAGGATGTCATTTTGTTTTATTTCATGGAATGTGGATCAACAATTACAGCTGATGTGTCCTGCAAAAGCTCACCAAACTGAGATGTGCAATTCAAAGTCGATGACATGGGAAATTGTCGTCTGGCGTAATGCTCCTTCACAACAACACGCGTCCTCACACAATTGCCTTAAAGAAGAAGATTGAAGATTTTTGTTGGAAAATTTTTTACCATCCTCCATATAATACTGACCTTGCACTTAGTGAATACTTCCTCTTCTTACATTTGAAAAAGTTGTTTGGTGGACAACAGTTTGAAAACAATGAGGAATTCAAAACTGTTGTCAACTGGTTCAATTTCCAGGCAGTGAATTTCTATGAAGAGGAATAAAAAACTGGTGCAACATTACAAAAAGAGCTTAAACGTGAATGGTGATTATATGGAAAAGTGAAGTAGATATGTAGTAAATTAAAACTATAAGTTCTTAACCTTTTCTGTTTCTAAACTATAAGTTATAAACCTTTTCTGTCAAACTAAATTTTCTAATGACGAAATGGCCCCTACTTTATGAATATGCCTCTTATATCTTTAGAAAATAAATATTTTATCAGTGCAAACTACTCTTCCACAGTACATGTTTCAAGTGAAGCCTACATTTTGAAATAAACAAAAGATGTTATAATAATGAACTTTTTTTTTTGAACAGCTAATATTTTCTATGTCAGGAATGTCAATCTCAACATCAAACAGCTTTGTTTATACTATTAAATTCTTTCTCTGCTGTTGGCATTTGTCTCTTTAATTACTGAATGAGAATTGTATGTTATGTCAAAAAAAAAAAATATGATAACTTACTCAAATCAATCATAGTTGATGTTAAATGAAATATCCATACCACAGATATGTGGATAGGGTTTATGCAGCAGTGAACAAGTTAAATATTAAAAAAATACAACTTTTAAACAAAAGAATAATAGAAAAATTTTGTACTTGACTTAATATTATTAAATCATACCATTTAACAGGAAGTTCACGACTAGTCTTCAAAATGTAATAGTTATTACTCCCCATAACTTGAGCCAAACCAAAATCAGATATTTTTACTTGATTATCGCTAGCTACCAAAATATTTCTAGCAGCTAAATCTCTATGAACAATATTTTTTGTTCCCAGGTATTCCATGCCCTTGATTAAAAAAAAAAAAAAAAAATTAATGAAAAAGAATAGAATTGGATGAAGGTGTATTAAGTTAGATAATTAGTACTATAGGGTTGGGATCAAAGGCTAATAAAAATCATATTATGTTATAAAACATAATTATGAAGTTTATGAAATAGTTGTCGCTAGTAAATTATATATAACACCAAACACAAGCATACACACCAAATGCAGTGTTATGTTTTTCTACTGAAATGTAGGCAATTTGTCTACTTAGATATTTTAATAGATGAAATGAATGAAAGGATAAGATTATATATAATGTGTATACAAAAGAATGACTTAATTTTAAATAGATATATCTCATAATCAAAACATGTTACAATTACAAGACAAATTGCATAGTATTCAAAAATATTTAAAACCTCACTTGCCATGTGTTATATGTCTCAATCTGCTGCACGATTAACATCAAGATGATAGTTGAATTCTTCTGCAATGCATTACATACTGTCTACTGTAACAGAAGTTAGTGCAGCTGCGATTCTGATTTTCAGATCACCCAAATCAGCAGATAATGGTGGAACATTACACATATGTAATATTGTGGTAGAACTTTGTTTCACAAATCCCTTTAAGACAAAGTCACAAGGTGTAATGTCTGGGGCCTTGGGAGCCAAGAGTTTTAATGCCAAGTCTTGGGTTTTCATATGCCTTATACAGTATTAAGCTACGTTTCATTTTTCATATAGAAACTGAAGAAGTGAGGCATCTCAAAATAAGAATAACCTATTTACTGTTTCATTAAAAAAAAAGGCCCATAAATTTTTGTAAATGAAACTGGAGAAAAATATTAACTTTTGATGAAACTTGCTCCTTGTGTGGAATCAAGTGTGAAATCTCAAGTCCTCATATGTGAACATTCTGATTTAAAACTTTACAGCTGAAATGAAATCTTGCTTCATCACTAAAATTTAGCTGTGGGAAGAATCTATCGTCTTCAATGGTTGCACAGTTTATGATCTTGAAATCGGATCATTATTTTTTATATAAACCATATTAGTGTCATAAAACATTAGTATCATTAATGTATTAAGTTGGAATTAAATTTTTTTTTTGTATATTTCTTTACTGATAAAAGTATTCAGAAGATATTCTGGACCCAATCCTTAGAAATTCATGCATGTATATATCTAAATATAACACTAGATTGCTGAAATAAGCTATATAAGTTCTGCTCACTGACTGCTGCATCATTTCTTCTGTTTCATAAATTGTGAGAAAATAGCATTTTATTTTTCCAGATTTAGACAGTTATCCTGGGTAGCAAACTTCTATCACTCCATTAATGAAATATATTACTCCTAATCAATAATGGTCCTGTCTTTTACCAAGTAGTCTACAAGCATCGCACTATGAGAATCTCGAAAACCGGTAGCCATTACTTTTTCTGCAGATGGAACCATTTTCATTTTTTTGGGATACTTTCATCTACTCCCATACACTGTTTGTCTGTAGTGTGTAATGCTGAATCCATTTTTCATGTACTGTTTTAAAGCATCAAATAAACTTGCAGAATTGCATTTAATTTCAAGAAGTGTTCAGTCAAATGCATTTCTGGTTAATTGTTAACCTTCTAACCAGGTTTGTGTATCTTCAATTATAATTATTTAATATGGCATTGTGGATTTTAGTGATGATTTTGTTGGTCAGAGTGGCTTTTGGGTGTCTAGAGAATTCATCATCTTAAACAGATGTACAACCATATTTAAATTCAGCAGCCCACTTTTTTTTTTTTATAAAAATGAAAGGAAGATTCCTTTAAAGTAGAATCTAGCTTTTTTTTTATATTTCTGTTGAGGTTAAATCTTTTAAAATAGAGTACTTTATAACAGCTTGATCTTTAATGTTTTTGAAAATTCAAAACTTGTGTGATCTACTCAATCATAAAAAACAAACAAATAAATGCACGCCTTTGAAACTTCATAGATCTAATCTAAAGGATCATACCTGACACATATTACAGTTATTTGGTCATACTTCATAATCTCTGTGTAAAGCCCAGAACTTCTTGAACAATCCTATTATACTATGCTTAAACCTAATATACCTTAATTTTTTTGCAATAATCCTCTTGAAAAACAACATATGCTACTGATGTAACTGAATTCAATACTGGTTAAATATTTACTGAACTGAAAATAAAAATTTTATTATGATAAACAACAGCTAATGTATGACAATAGATGACGGAAAAATTAATTTTGTTAATCCCTTTAAAACAATATAATTAATTTGATAATATTCCAATTGAAAAAAAAAAAAATTCATAAAATTACACCTTCTGAAACACTAAGAATAATTTTTGATTCTATAATTGTAACATTCTCAGTGAGAATCATATCCTGTTAATCATATCCGTTGTTAAAAAAATCCAATTTGAATACTTTTATGCATACACACTGCATAGATATCAGTTCTACTGCAGAAATTAACCTCTAAAAATAACTTTATATTTTCACACTACAAAAGTAAGATATTAAAAAACTTTCTTTTTTTTTTTTTTTAAACAATCATCCAAATATAAATTTCTGTAAAAGTGGTGATGTAAGAACTTTCTCAAGAATCAGACTGAACATTATATGATACAAGTTCACACATTTTTACAGTGAATATACGTAAATTAAAATTAACTAAAGAAATTAAATTATAACCTGAGCAATATCAAGAGAAAATTTAAGTAGATTCTCAGGATTCAACTTTTCTTTGTAAATTTTTAAATAGCACTGCAATGAACCATGCTGCACAAATTCCATCACAAGGCTTATTTCTGGTTCTTGAATAATTCCCTTAATTTCAACAATATTTGGATGCTTTAATCTCTGCAAAAAATAATTAATATAATTTAAACAAAATATTATAAATTTAAATTTTAAAAAGAAATCACACTAAACAAATCGAGCTTCAAAATTACTGTTTTAAACCATAAATGCTGAGCTGAAGTTCCTGAAATTTAAATGTCCTGTTAAAAAAGTGTGATACAATACTTTATATTTAAGTGCATTTTTCCTACAATGGATTTACCTTCCAGAATAACTGGAGGATTCAATGTCTTAAGTTCATTTTCTTTAGTTATAAAAAACTAATGAATTTAAAACTTAGCATTGGGTGCAATTTGTTTAAACTGCTTCTTTTTATTGAATTATGTGCTGAGTGACTGTAGACATGGCTGACTTGAAAGTGCAAAAGATTTGTTTAAACTAAGGAAGACAGACACAGATACATATTAAATGTTAAAACAAGTTATTTTTATGGCAAAAGTAAAAATCAGTTCAAATCTACAGGCAATTAAAATATCTTAAAAACATCTCTTTTGGAGATGACAAACATACTAGATGGTCTTCTTTTAAATTAATTTGACACTTGAAATCTATCTGTTACCTTAAACAAGTCAAAGATAATGATTTCTCAGAATTGCAGTAAGTTAGAAAATACAACAAAATAGGCAAAAGGCACAGAATTTGTTAATGGGTGTAATATCTGGAGGATGTTTTAATGTCAATATTGATGTTTGTGCCTTACCTAACAGAAAGACTGTCAGTTGCCAATTAATCATTGAATTCAGTTTGAGAGTATATTGAACAATAAGCAAATAATATTTAATATTAAGACAAAGCTATTCAATGCCATAAATGAACTCATCGAGTTATGAGATTCAAGTTTAGGGGAATGAAGATCATCAGTTAAAAAAAATTGCAAAAATTTTTCATTAAAATTTTTTTACGTTCCAGTATAATATCCCATATTATGTGGACAGTTTTTGTCCATAGGAAAATTTGCTAATGGCCATTAAGGACTGATTTGGATTTGAAAGAAAAGCATTATATAATAAAAAAATAAATATTTCAGACATTCAGTAAATTTTTAATGTCATAAGTGAACTGATAAATTTAAATTAGAGACATTACTTAAAATTTTGATTGTTTTCTTTGTAATGTGGATATCTTAAAAGATATACTTCATTTCATTTCAGAGAGCCTGATTTTCAAATAGCTTTATAAGAAATAGTTCGATAGTGGGTTGTCAAGGGCCAAGTTTAATGATTATCTGAAAGAGAGAAGTTGTGGTCTCGGTAAATTAAACCTTGAAAATGTAGGTGGGAGTCAATAAATAAGTAATACCATTCATGTAGTAACTACACACATATAGTATAACACATGTTATACTTCTAATTTTGTTTTGTATTACTTTCTATTCATTAAAAACAAAACCAAAATTTCACATACAGAAAGCATGATTTAGTTACTTCATTAATGAATGTGTTATCACAATTATCAATAAAACATTTATTAAGTGGCGTATTGTACTATATATTAAGAAACTTTTTTCATTGTTAATTATCTAGATGTTTATTTATTATAATCAATCTCTGCTGATTGGCAATTGAGTTATTTAATTTAAAAAAGTACAGAAATTTGTACTTTTACAAAAAGTATACATTTTTTATATGTATAAATAAAACATAATTATTATTCATAAAAAATTTATAAAAACAGTAAATTTAAGTACCTTCATTATAGATATTTCTCTTTCAAAATCTAACAGACTTGTAGCTATTGAACCTGATTTAAGTTTCTTTACAGCAACAGTTTTTTGTTCACCGTTTCCATCTACTGGGTCCATCCTTCCTTTATAAACTTCACCGTAGAAACCCTAAATGCATAGTGCAAAAATAATAAAACATTGTTTCACAATATTACTGAATAGTCTATGATGAAGAAATCGGGTCTCATTTATAATATTAATATATTTTTAATCTATCATCAGTCACTCTATGTGAATAATGCCCAATATTCATAGTTCACTGAAACTAATTTTTGTTTTTTATCATCATACTGGAGCATGTATAATAAAACTGTTTAAAACCCTAGCTTGGTGCTTTTTACGATTTAACAGAAACATTTTTTGTAATGTTAATGTAATCAATTTGGAATGTTGAATATACAATTCTTAACTTATAATTTTATACTCTTTTATAGTATTTAGTGTTTGAAATAGTCTGATGACTGAATTCTATTATTGTTAAGAGTAATCTGCTTTTAATTTTGATTAATACATTAATATGGTTCTCTCATCTTCAGTTTCAAATAATTATAGATGGCACAAGAATTTTTACTCAGCTCTTTTATTTCTAGTCAAATTTAATAGAAAATTTTAGGATGTTTTATCTCAGTCCAGATTAAGCTACAAGACACAATTTATCTTAAAATTATCTCTTTCTCCTCTGTTTCTGCTTAATGAAAACGTTTTTCCAACAGATAAAGGATAAGGTCATTACTACCATTACGTTAATTATAGCATTGTCCATATAAAATTACTTGTACCATATACCTGAAGGTTGTAAATCGCCCAACATGCAAGCAACATCCTGAGATTTTCTTACTCTGATAGTAATGTTTACTACACAAACATTAAACATCCCTAAAGTGAACAGACTGAAGGTTCACTCACATAGCTTGATATAACATTTATTTCAGTAGGCAGGCTACAATATGTTTAGGTTGGGGCAGAGTAACAACGAACCGTTTCATTCCCAAATTTTATTAGCAAGGTGAAAATATTACATTACTACAGAATAATTTTTATTATCAATTATTTAATTAACTGTGGCAAATTATAATTAGGGTACTATGGTATACACAGAGCAGACATATTTAATAATTCTATGCAAGCTCTTTTTAATAGTTTCGGTGAGCGAATTTTAAATAAATCACATTCAGTGAAACTGAATGTGACTCGTGTAAGATTGGCTCTACAAGGTAGAATTACAAATGTTTAAATTAAGCTACTAATTAAAAGCAAAAATCAGATATTTTGAATTTACAGACAAATTTCATAAGAGAATCAGCATTTTATACCTGTCCTATTCTTCCATCAAGGATTACAGTATATTCTCCATCCAGTTCTAGAATACTTTGAATGGATGCTATACTAGCCATACTATCCAAAGTAGTAGTAGTAGTTGGAATGTCAAACTGTACTGAAAATACTGTTGATGACATATCAGGGGAAGACTGGTCATCCTGTGAGACAAATTCCATAATTTATAAAAAAAAAAAAAAATTCACTACACAGTTTACAAAACAAACACATACACTACAATTTCTCAATCAAGCTTATTCATAAAGTAGTTATTTTATTACTAACAAATAAATGGTCAAATTTATAATAAATGTAAAAAAGTGTTAAATTTGAATTTTACAAGGCGATCCAGAAAGTAATTTAATTTATTTATAATAAATAGAAAATTAAACCAATGACCTTTATATTACATAAAATTTAAATTACGACTTATTTTTCTGCATATTCCCTTGTTTCTGACAAACTGAGGTATTTGACAGAGTGTTTCACAAACTCCTGAATTACATCATGGTAAAATTCTTTTGTCAGAAATTTGAACACCCTTCCAGAGATGGCATTACTAGATGGTGAATCTGGATTGTATAGAGGATGAGCTTCTCACTCAAATTGTCCTCCAACATTTGAGTACCTTGGTGGTATTTGGGCAAGCATTAACATGTATAGTATACAAACATTTTTAATCAGTATGGCCTGACTGATATGTATGTGTGTGTGTGTGTGTGTATATATATATATATATATATATATATACATACACACACATGAGGTCTGTTCAGAAGATAACCAAACATTTTTAATTAGGTGCCAACGGAAATCTTTAGTGATGTGCAATTGGCAGGCATTGTGTTCCACATAACCTCCTTTGTAACCACATCTTGGATTGTTGATATCTTGTTTAATTTTCATGTTACTGTTATTAGAGTGCAATGTGTTTAAGAGTTAGTAGCGATTTTTGTAATGTGAGATTTTCAGGAGCAACAATACAATGTAAAATTTTGCGTAAAACTGGGGAAAACTTTCTGAAATGATTCAGCTTTTGAAACAAGCTTACGATGATGTTGCTCTGGGTCATACACAATGTTGCAAATGGTTTTCACAATTTAAAAGTGGTTATCAAACAACTGAAGATGACCCTTGACCAGGAAGACCTTTGACTTCAACTGATGGCACACACATACAGAAAATCAATGATCTGGTGCGAGATAATCGCCAATTACTGTCAGAGAATTTGTTGAAGAGGTTAGCATCTCAACTGGATCATGCAATGACATTTTGATTGAAAAAATTGAACATGCATAGAGTTTTCAGCAAAGTTTGTTCTCATTTGATGGTCAAACAACAGAAAAAAACATTTTTTGACAACTTCTTAAACAAGCCAATGACGAGGAAACTTTCATGGAAAGGATCATAATGGGAGATGAAAGCTGGGTTTACGGCTATTACATTGAGATGAAAGTTAAAAAAATAAAAATATCACACATTATAAAAATCACTACTAATACTTAAACATGTCACACTCAAATAACAATAACAAAAAACTAAACGAGATATTAACAATCAAGAACAGGAGATTATAATGAACACAATGCTGCCAACTAGACGTCACTAAATATCTTTGTTGGCACATAATTAAAAATGTTCAGTTATTTTTTGAATAGACCTTGTATATATGTATCAAGCAGATCTTTTAAAGAAGCATCAAATACATAATGCTATATATATATATATGTATACATTACACCATTGCACAAAAAAAATTATTTGTTACCATAGTACCATAGATGTGAAGCTTCTAAACCACTCAAGATACTAGTAACACCATGAGATTTTCTTTCTCTGATAGTAATGTTTATTATATAACATGTTCCTAAAATAAACAGACTGAAGATTTACTCTCATATCTTGATATAACATTAATTTCAGTAGGCTGGCAGGCTACAATATAATACATATTTAGCCTAGGGCAAAATAACAGTGAACCATTTCACTCCTAAACTTTTCTATTAAGCCAGCATAGGATGCTGTTATTCTTGAGATCAGCTATAATATTTTCACGAGTGACTCGTGCACATACAATTATTTGGTTGAGAAATATAAACTTATATAGCGAGTTAAAAAAGCTGATTAGCTAAACTAAAAGAAAATTTCTTTCTTACGGAAAAACAAGTACATATAAAAAACATTTGTACCTTAGAGTCAGAGAGCAGCCAGGTGCTTTCATTGCAACTGCCCTTTTCATTAACTGAACCACCACCCATCAAAAGTGGTAAGTTATTATTATTTTTACTAGCATTGCCTGTAACAAAAAAAAAACAAACTATCACTGGTACCTTAATTTAATAATAAAATATACAAAATTAGAAAAGAAATAATTTAGTTAAGTCCTTTTTTCTATTTCTTTCTTTTGTCTTCTCAACATTTGGGAATTTTATTTACTGAAAACTCAAAATTTCATTTCATAATTTTAATTCTGTATATGGAAGCCATTCATCAAGTGAGATCTTTTATGGAAATATTTTAAACGGATTTTTATCAATACAACAGATAAGAAAAATTTCATCCCATTAAATAATAAGTCTATGTAAGTAACATCTGGTAACACTTTAAATTACCACTAACTAAAAACCTACTCTAGATAAGTTTATATTTATCCAATCTATACCAGGTGGGCTGTTATCTCACTTTAAACCAGAAACAATTAAAAACCTTTCATATAACAAAAAATAAAATAAAGATAATTCAACAAACATAAAAACACATAATTTGATATATTATTTTATTGAAATTAATCTTTTTAAGATTCATATTATTCCTCTGTACTGTTAAATTATATTTAAATTCTATTAAATAAACACCTATACAATATAGAGATAAAACATACCTTACCTAAATCTGTCAGTTGAAGTTTTCATCAAACTATGTTTGAGAGAGACATTCTTATAAAAACTACAAAGGATAGAGCAGCACTCATGTAAACCAATATGCAATTTTCATTATTTTAGTATTTTTATTACGCAATAATTGAATTATTTCAACCATGACTGAGGATGTGCGATCTTATGAAAGTACTTTCATGAAAAATTAAGGTAAGATATGTCTTATCTCAATATCCTCTACCAAGTGGTTTATTTAATAGAATTTAAATAACAATTTGATATATATACATATAAAAAATAACAAGTGCTGTCCATAACCTTTAACCACGTTGAATCAATCATAATAGAATGAGATATAATTTTTAGGTTCAGATTTTGTGTCATTTAAATCAGTCTTGTTTATGCTATGTATTCTTCCTTCTTTTTTAAATAACTTCTCACAAATTCACTTGTGCTTAGTTTCTTCGTCGAGCTCATTTTTCAGTTTCCATTTTGAATATTATCAGCTGTTATACCAAGATTACACTTTAAGTTATTTTCTCATTTAAGTGATTTAAAAACATTTTACTTTCTTTATACTTGCCATCTTCTGCATGTTTTGTTGTATACATTTTTATTCACCAGGAAGTAGCCTTCTCTATTTGGAAATTAGACCTTATTCATGATTGCCTCAAGCCAAAAAGTCTTAATTTTTATACTATTCTCCGGAAGTTGCAAAAAACCTAGATCGACTAATTTTTTCTATGTTAGAAGAGCCATACAAATGTAACAGTACAAATTTGTATGGTAAATTATAGTTTTATATTGTTCTAATGTCTATTATAGACTATCTATTATATTATAATAATATATAATAGATATTATCTATTATAGAATACCAACTAATTAATAGAAAGAATTATCATTCCTTTATCAAAAAGTTAAAAGATCTGAATAGCAGAAAGGTTCCTGGGATAGATAGGATACCAGCAGAATTATTGCGCAGTGCTGGTGAAGAAGCGATAGATAGATTATACAAACTAG
>JAAAKQ030501706.1:0-20392 GCA_010016005.3 Zanna intricata | reverse complement strand
TTCATCCGGAGGTCCCGGGTTCGAATCCCGGTCAGGTATGGCATTTTTCACACACGCTACAATTCATTCATCTCATCATCCCTCTGAAGATATACTTAATTGTGGTTCCGGAGGTTAAAAAAAAAAGGATAACAGTGCATGGCCGAATGCCAAAGGCCGCGTCGTATGCGCAGGTTGTTGCCGCCTTTAAATCCAAGGACGTGGTATCACAATTGGCTCCAGGCTTGGTACTCCTGATCGAAAGAATAATAGACAAGAAATTAAAGAGTCGATCAACAAGGGACAGTAGTCCAAAATCGCTAAGAACAAAAGCAGATGTGGCCAGAACAAAGAGTCCTATTCCACCGAGTAATGAGTCTTCGACAAATTCAAATGAAATCGAATTTAAGAAACCGAAGGAACCCGAAGTTAAAGTCCATATTGGAAAACTCCTAACTCCGGGACCTTCGAAACCAGATCTAAGAAAAACAAACATGGAGCCTCCAAAAGAGCAGAGGCCAACAGCTGATAGGGCGAGACATTCGAACGCTCCGAAGGTTCTGACCGTAAGTACATTTCCGATGTATATTTCACTCACATAACTCACATTTGATGTACATTTGGTTCTGCGATGTACATTTGACTGCACCATCGGAGCCGACGTCATTTGATGCCGGCAGCAGGAGATCGTCCACAACTTACGGCGGAGGAAGTAACGACTCCATCTCCGAGTACTCAGATACAATGGAGATAGACATCGAGGCCATACGGAGGATGGGAAGATGAAGTAAAAAAGGTGGCCGAAAGGAAAACCAAGGAAATAAAATCAAATAAGAGATACAAGTATTAATGAAGAATTTTGGAATTAAACATATGATCAATTAATTAATTTTAATAGTAAACTTTTTGTGATGGTTTTGGGTTGTTATTGTTATGTTTTGTGTGATGTTAAATGACAAGGGCTCTTTACACCCTTGTCATTTGTCTTAAACATTCGTAATACGACTTAATTATCATGACAGAAAAGGTTTTTTGATATATTTTGACTAAGTTTTGCAAGAAATGGGTAGGAAATTTTTAAAATAACAAGGGTGTTTTATTCTCTTGTTATGTTGTGTTTTCAGGTTTCAATAACCATTGACAAGTCTATCCTTAGATGCTGTAGGACTAGACATTGACCATTGACTATGTCACAGGTTGTTTTTTGGAAGGGAAAGTTGTTCTTTTTGTTTCTTTTTTGGAGTGGAAGGGACTAATGACCAAAGTAGTCGATGCCTCAAAACCTCAAAGGAAAAAATGATAAAGACAAGCACTTACAGACCATATTAATTTTTTAATGTAATTATATAAATAATATTGATAAGAGGAACAAACGTAATTTTTACAGGATTGGTTGAAAAATATTAAGTATATATTTACAGAATACTGAACAATATGGAAAAAATAACTGTAAACATGAGTGAATAGTCTACACATGTACATAAATTTGCAAATATTTGTTAATATAAAGCTATAATTTTCTAGTTAATTTAGTATGTGCCTACAGTATTGTCTGATTAAAGTCTGTGATAACAGTATGGGGTCTATTACTTCTGCTCAACATGCCTTATAGTTGCTACATAAACTTGAGATCAGTACTGATGCTTAATTATGTTGTTACCTTAATAACATAGCTTTTCTATACTCTTTGTCAGGTTTTTTGTTTTTTCTACACTATCCTGATAGGAATTTATTACAAGCAAAGAAAAAACCAGTTAGTGACAAACATTAATGTTTAATAAAATATATCTATACTACTTCCAACAGAAAAAAGTCATCAACCAAATAAAATTTCAAAGGTATAATCATAAAACCAATTTGCATTTTTTTCATGTTAGAGCTAAAACAGTTGTTACTGTTCATGAGATCGTTCCATAACAGCCATACGTGACACAAAACATAACAGTAAGTGTATTCTCAATAATAATTAATGGCCGTTTCATAAATGACGCAACCCCTTTGTTAGATGACGTAATTTATTATAAAAATATTAATGTTATAAAATACTTATATAACATTATTACGATTACCTTTCATAACTTTACAATAGACGTTTAAAATGATTTCCTGTAATCCCAATGTAGGTTCATACACGTTTCATAACGTTCGGAACCACTTTTTGTAATGTTTATAATCCCACTTTCAATGATAGCCTTCAATTCGTCAAGTGTATGAGGATTGTTTTTAAAAATTGAAATACCCACAAAGGAAAAAGTATGCTGGTGTAGGGTGTGAGGAGCTTGGAGGTCACGACCATTTTGATATCAAAGAATGGCCAAAAAATTCCCTTAACATATCCAGCGTTTCATAAGCAGTAAGTTGCGTTATCCTGCTGGAACCGACATCCTCATTCGTGTAAATCTAACATGGCAATTAATTGTTGGATTGGATTAAGTAGCAATAAACCACGCCATTTACAGATATGTCAAAAAAATAAAGGTCTTATTATACGACGATGAGATCGCACAACAAACAACAAATTCACGTGCGTGTAATGGTCGTTCATATAACGCGTGAGGATTTTCAGCACACCATATTCGGCGTTTTTGGTTGATATTGTAATCATTCGGGTGAAAGTGTACCTCCCAATCCAAATAAGTAGCTGAAATAAACACAATCCAAAATTTCAATACTGTTGTCTCAAGAGAACGAAATCGACAATATTGTAAACGTTTTCCGTGGTCTACTTCTTTCAATTCTTGAACGACGCCGATGCGATAAGCATTTGATTGTAATATTTTAGTAGCCCTGTAAGTAGTAGATAGTAAAATCTCAGCCTGTGAGGGTTACTTTCAGAGTGATTTTCTGGGCAAGTGTTCAGAAGTCAAATTTTTCACATCCTCCAGAACTTCTACTGTTACAATGACGGTTTATCTGTGCTTTTCAGATAATGTATACTCCCAGTTTCACGAAATTAATCGAACGAAATATTGTCAACTTATTAAGAACTGGGAAATTTTAACCAAACTTGTTCGTAAGATTTATACGCCCAATATGTTTCAATAATAATCACATGTTTGTCCTTGAAACATGTTTGTCCTATGTCCCGACATAGTTAACACAATGGAGGCGAATGTACAATGGTTCAGCACTAACGCATAAGTACTACTGTACATTTCAACTGTTACAAGCTGCTAACATTTTTTCACCCACGCTACACGTCATTCATCTTCATCGTACGGTAGTTCCGGAGGTAAAATAAAAAGAAAAAAAGCTGCTAATCTTGAGTACAATGCTGCCAACGGACATGTAGGGAAAAATAAGTTTATCTATGTGTAGTTTATTACTCTTTAAATCTTAGGGTTGCGTCCTTTTTGAAACACTCGTTAGAACCCTATGTCAGGCATACCGTGTAAAATAAGATCTAAAGTTCACTGCATTCATCCAGCGCCCGCTCTAGAGGCGCGCAACTTTGTCTCCCGGAACTTTGTCTCGGGCGCCATTTTGGCTCTAAGAGTGAGAAAAATATTGTGTTAAATACCCGATTAATAGAAAATTTCACATATCGATTTTTTCGTTCGTTAGAAATGTACAGTGCGTATCGTAGTTATATTGTTTATATCTAAAAGCTAAAAATATTTACACTATTATTGAAAAATTACCGCAGAATTTGTAGGATTTGCAGCATTTAAAAATGTAAAAAATTAAATGGTTACAATTTGTTGCTAGATACATAAATTTCTTAATTTCTACTGTTTTGTAATACTTGATTATTAATGTTATATATGTTTCTTTCTAAATATATGCTTTTATTAAAATGTAAATAAATGATTTGATTTTTATTAAAAATAAAAAATATGTATCTTTATTTTAAAAATATTTATATATTCTTAAGGGGCGGCAATTTGTCTTTTTGTTCGGGGCAACGTAACCGCTAGATCGGGCGTGGATTCTTCATTAAGCCAAATATACTCTCACAGATCAATATACTAAACTCATCAAAGCAAATAAAATATTCAGTAAAGCTTCCAAAAAATATTTGACAAAACAAGACAGTTTGATTTATAAAAAAGAAAAAAATATGATCTCTAACTCAGAAAATCGAGCTTTTTTTTTCTAACAGTAATACACCAAATGAAAAACTGACAGTTGACTATCTCCAAAACAGAAAAGTTTATTTTGTAATATGACTACCTCCTTACTCCTAGCAATACCAAGAGGGGTTCAAACTGCCCGCACCTTACATTTTCATCAATTTTAAATGAACTGCTTATTTTAATATAGTTTCTTCTAAGCTATGCATCAAAAACAACTTTTTTTTGAAGAAGTAAAAAGAAGTATGAAAAATTAACATTTTTATGTGTAACAAATAGAAACGTTACAAGCAGGGTCTTTGAACCCTCCTCTTGGTAATTAGTGTAACAATTTTTTTACACATCCAAATTTCAACATGTTTCAAAAAACTACTATTTTTACTACATTCAACCTTTTTAGTTCCCTAAAAATTTACTTTTAGCTAATACATTATTTATTTATGCAATGTTTTTGTTACACCATAATTTTTTGTTAATATTGCAGTAAACCTACAATTTGATCAGCTTATATATATATGTTTCATTTACATATATTTGGTATTTGTTGTATGTTGGTTTCTGTTATTACTTGCTGTTTTGTTTATGCCCAAGTAAAAAATTATTTCTAGAAATCGTGATATATCTGAAGAAAGAGTTTTAGAAGATATGCAGTCTGAAAATATTAATGGGAAAATAGTGAGTGAAAATGAAGATGATGTTTAGACTTTAAGTGTAAACAAAGTCATGGTGATGATGATGATGCTTGGGAAGAAAATAGCAGTAGTAGTAGTAGTAGTGATAAAACTGAATAAGAAGTCTAGAAATAGGTAGCCAATTCTGGTCGGTTCTCTATAAGTTATTAAACGTTATTAAACGTTATTAAAGACAACCTGGTGTAAAAGACACAGGCATCATTACAACTAATTTAGTTGCTTTCTAATTATTTATATCGCCAAATATTGTCCAATTTATTGTTTTACATACAAATGAAGAGGCAGGAAGATGTAATGTTCAACTGATAGATGAAATTTAACTCTATGCATTTAAAGAGTTAATAATTACAATAGGGGCAAACAGAGACAGGGCAGTAAGTATTGTTAACTTTTGGTCTCCTGCAAATGGTCAATGTGTCTAACAGTATAATACAATGAATTGAACAAGATTTCACGAGTTGTTAAAAATTATACATTTTGACAACAAAAACAGTTGCATTGAACAAAAAATAAATTTAACTACCTTCTGTGAAATTTAGAAAAAGTAATCAACAATTTCATGAGGTTTTACAATCCTGGAATAAATATAACTTTGGATAAAATGTTGACCTTTTTAGAGGGCATTGCCCTTTCAAGGTTTACGTGAAAGAAAAACCCAGGAAATACTGTTATGTTAATTACATAATATCTAATTCTGATGACACATATATTCTAAATATAGAAAAATATGTTGGTAAACATGTAAATATATACCTGGATTTAATTCGGCATAACTGTTGTCAAACTATTGGTAATTCCATTAAAAGCCTCTGGTCAAAATGTGACGCCAGACAGATAACAGCAGTTGTACTGCTGTACAACTGGCTGAAACTCTTTACTCCAGTTTTAGATTAACATTAGTAGGGATATTATAAACTAATTGTAAACACAGGCCTTCATTTATTACAAGAACGACTAACTGAGATCTCTAGTCATCTGTGTTTTTATATGCAGATAAATCTACAAAATAGCCATCAGTTATTTTATTATAAAATAAAAATTCAAAAGAAATTTTTATAATTTCCACAATGCACAAAAACCCAAGGTGAAAAAAAAATTTATAAGTAACTTGTACAATTCTATGGAAGGTGAAATTGACAATTCAATCAAGCAAATGAAATGTGCTTATAACTACAAAAGATCACCAAAAAGATTGCCATTATCCATGTGTTTTACATTGTTGGATATTTGTAGAATCAGTCTTTTACACTTTTTGACTTACAGTACAAAATATATAACAAAAACAAATAGAGCAGAAGGAAATCGTTTCTTTTGAAACTTGGATTGAATCTCATCAAGCAAATATTGAAGAAATAACCAATGGGTTAGATAAATACAAAATTGTTGATGTGGAATCAATTTTGAATAAAAGAACTGATAAGGACTCTTGCTGAGACGGTAACCACCCAGGATTAGAGGTTGATATTGCATGTGCACTAAAGAAGCACCATAAAAAAAATCTAATTATAATGTCGACAAACAACTTCAATATTGTTACTGCAGTAGACATATGAGCACGTAGCATTCAGAAACTGTAGTAAATTGCATTACTGTGTTTCCTCGAGTGACTTGGAATAAATAAGTTTCAATTAAAAAACCAAAGTTTTATAAGTAAATATAAAAAGTATAAACATTTTTAAAAGCAGACTTTAGTAAATGTAATTATGTAAGCTCTAACAAAGCTTTTATATTGTAAAATGTACATTAAGTAATTAACATCTAAACTGTTTTAAACTTACTAAATGAGTGTTTTAACAAGGGTAGTTATTTTATTGGCACCAGTGAAGCCCTGACTTCTGCAGGTTCCTTTGGTAATGTTTCAAAAAAAGCTAAATTACTCTCAAGGGAAGTGATATAAATCGTGAGTCCACAAATAGTCGTGTCATGAGCAAAGAATTTAGTTACCTAAAATATTTCAATTTGATAAGTACACAGTGTTATTATTTCAATAAATAATAAGTTATAATAATAAATATTAATTTATGGTAATTATTCAGATCACAATTATACATTGTGTAGACCAAATTAAAAACAGTCAGTTTGTTGTTTTATGTAAAACAAAAATGAAACACTCTAGTCATTTTCCTATAGAATCAAGGGAAACCATTTAAAAAGAGTTGCATTACAAAGTTCAAAATAGTTAAAAAATAGAATTAACCAAAAAAACTATTTCATGAAATATTAATATAACTACACAAAGATAATAAAAAAAACCTGTACACAATAAAAAACAACTTTAAAGGTATTATTTGCTAAATATTCTGTATTAATTAATTTAAATTCACATAAACAAGTGAACAAGATGTTTATTTCATATAATTAAAAAATCCACCAATATAGTAATATAGATTTTTCTAAGAACCTCTGACTACATACCAAATCAATAAATATGATAAAATTGACCCTTACAAACATTAAGTCAAAGGTAAAATTCAGAGACAAGCTCTCAGAACCATTTGAGAACAAAACAGGACTGCCCTAGGTGATGAGCTCTCACCACTATTATTCAACTAAGCTCTAGAAATGGTAATGAGGGGGAATAGCTCAAAAAATGCACCCCAAAGAAAAGTAGGTTGAAAAATCAAAACAAACTATCTTGATTTCACTGAAAACTTGGCACTGCTAGCAAACACAATAGACAAAGCTAAATCAGAGCAGAATTTCAAAACATTGTCAATAAAATTGGTTTCAAAATATCATTCAAAGAGACAGAAGTTATGCCTCAAAAACCAACATGATTAAAAGAAGTAAACATTAATGGTAATAAAGTCAAAATAGTAACCCAATTTATATACCTCTGAGAAATAACAAACCAAAAAACAAAATAAAAAATCTTGATCCAAATAAGAACAAACAAACTAGCTAAAGCTCAAAAATTAATCTGGTACACTTACAATAAGTGCCTATCAATAAATGCAAAAATAAGACACTACATCACACTTATAAAACCAGAACCCACTTATATAGCACAAACACTTTTTCACCTGAACAAACAAAGGACAGACAGAATCCAGAAAACTGGAAGAACCAGTACCAGAAAGACAGTGGTGAATTGAGTCTAACAAGTCATGTACAAAGAGTTAGAACCTATCGCTGATCTATGCATAAGAGGAGACTAGGATTTGTTGGATATATCATGATAATGTAGGATTCAAGACTTCTAAAACAGCTAGTATAGTACAATTTCACTTGAAAAAACCAAGATAGGAAGCAGATGGATCAGAGAAGTAAGAGAGTATCTGAAGAAAATTGCACCTACATCAGATAAGATCAAATTAAACAAGAAAATCAAGAATAAACAACGCTTGTTTCAGACTCGCAAGAAAAAACTTACAATGAACATTTTCAACACTAGAAAGGGCACAAAGATCATAATACTCGTATATGAAAAAGTACTGGGAGGACCGCAAGGCCCAATCAGTCCTATCGAAAAGACTTTGGCCTGACTAAAGTGATCCTATAAGTCATAAAATATAATAATAGTTTTTTTAATAAAAAAAATATTCTTAATTAGAAGATTCTTTAAGATTGTTATGATTCTTAAAAAATGTAAACTGAAGCATAATAGTTCTTTTTTTTGAAACTAAGTATTGTGTTGTACAATAAATATTTATGATCTGGTTTATGCAAGTAAATGTTGTTTGTTAGAAACAAATGACTTTTTTTATTTTTGCACAAACTATACACATTTGTTATTTGAAACAGAAGTATTGTTTATATTAATCAGTTTACAGTAAAGTGATAAAAGTGATACATAGTGCTACATTGTAGAACCAAGCTCTAAAAATTTTTTTTTAAAGTAAATTATTTTATTTACACAAGTCCACTAAAAAATATTCTAAAACTAGAGATTTATTTATTTATTTTTTTTGAAGTATCAAATTTTTTTTCAAGACAAAGTTTACACAATCCAGTCAATGTTTACTGCTGCTGTTTATGTCGATATTAATTTTTTGCAATTTAGTTCGTTGTAATTCAGGAACAGTTGTTTAAAATATTACAAATATTAATTATAAAAACACAATTTAATTATCAAACACAGTTTATCCTAACAAAGGGAAAATATTTCTGCATAGTAACTTCACATGAAACATTAAACAAATTGATAATTGAATTTATATTCTAATTTATTTTCTTCTAATTGAATATTTATTTTATTTTTCTATATAATATTTATTTTCTTCTAATTTTTTATTTCTTCTAATTTATTTTCTAATTTATCTCCTTGTTAAAAAAAACGTCTTTTTTACAATATACTCATGTTTTGTTTGGGAAAGGCAAAAAATCATACAAAAATATGTTAATCTATAAAATAACTTAATAAATTATAGTGTAATCAAAAAAATTATAATTTTTTTTTTACAAGGTGTACAGGCTGAATATGTTCATTTAACCAAAATAGAAATTTGTACTGTATGACCAGCCTGACCAGGATTCAAATGCTGGATGAAAGGCTGAGACCCAAACATTGCATTATAGTGATTGATGGATTATGTTTATATTAAAATTATGTTATTTTCTATTAAAAATAATTTAATAAATTCTACTCACTGATTTCATTGAAATAAAATACCAAATCCATTTTTTAATTAAGATTGGTATCATTTTATAACAATTTTTATTTCTGGTATACTTATTAAAATTAAAATGTTATTGAAATTAAAATGCTATTCTATTTTACTGACCTTAGTGAGGAGCAGTCTTATCTGATATTATTAAATATCATTCCTGAAATGGTTCTAAGCGCCTTTTTTTTTTTAATCACAAGTCCTGAAAAAACTTCAACATTTTCAAGAATTACAAGATCCCACATCAGTCTTTTTAAGGAATAAAGTGGCATCCTGTAGCTTGCTTTGCTGTGCCAGACATACTAATGACAAACAGCATTCTAAATTGCAGATCAATCTTCATTCTGTTCTCTACAGGGTCAAGCTGTTATGAACTCATTACTCTCTGAGAAAGAAACTACAACTAGAGCTTCTCATACATCAAGTGATTTACAGGCATTAACAGCCCATTAGAAATTCTGTGGCAGATAGTATAAAGCAATAAATTAATGTACCTGTTGTGATAAATGTGTTTTACATACTTTCTTCTTCAACTCAACAGCTCAAGTATAACCAATTAAAAAGGCTTTAACTAATCATTTAAAAATGTTAAAACCCATTTACACTCTAACACCTAATTTAGAAAAACATAAGTTAAACTTCCAAGTTGAGAGGAGAAAACAATATAATGTTGGGAAAATGATACATTCCTTACTTCTTTAAAGAGGAAGGGGAATTTATTAGCATACAAGTATATCACCGACAAGCATTTAAAATTGTTCACAGCTGATGAAGCTACTTTTTTAAATATCTGCTGAAAATGTCAGAATTTACAAGAAGTTAGAAGATAAAACTGTTAAAGGTTCTTCAAAACATTATCAGATAATAACTCTGAAACATTGAGAAGTACAAAAATCTAGGAAGAACAATTTTTTAGTGATGGAAACACTTTCCCTCTGTTAAACTCTAAGATAGCCCAGAAAGTATAAAATAATCAGAAATTTGTCTTCTAAAAAATTAATGAAAACTGATATTTTATTATCAATTAGTTATATATAACATTTTTTTTAAAAATATATGAAGTCTGATTCTTGGTACCATGAGAGAATAATTTAAAAAAGTAAAGCTTTAAAAATCCAATACAATATACTATATTTTAAGGGGGAAGTTATAAAAACATTACAAAGATTTGGGCTAGAGTTTACTTTGTGTTAAGCTTCTTCAAATCTCTGAGGGTGTGCTAGAGTCCACAGAGCTCCTAAGAAGCTAGTCTGGAAGTTAGCTTGACTCTGATAATGTTTTTATAATTTTCATCTTAGGTAGGAACCTAGTAGGATTTTATTAGTTTTATTTACTATTACTTAAAGGCTCCTTAACTATGTTTTATTCCATTTACACCTTTTTTTGGTTGTATATTTAGAATTATAATTATGTAAAAAAATATATAACTGTAGATTTAATAAATGGAAACTTAACAAACCAGTTGACTGAAAGAAACTATTTTTCAGGTCCTCGAATGTCATAGGTCCAATAAAATTGAATTTTTAATTTTCAAATTCCAAATTATAAAGCAGCATAACCTAATCTCTGAAGACAATGTTATAATTATATGAATGTAAAGTTACTAACTCTCAATAAATTGTTACATATATAATAAACAATTACATATGTAATTGTTTTAAATAAGAAAATACTACCAGCATTCAGAAGCACCAAAGATAATAATAACCATTATTTAACTAGTTATGATTTAACTAAAATTGTTTTTTTTTTTTACTTTTCAAAATTTATTTTATTTTATAATTCAAAACGAATAAATGATTTATAAATTAAACCAGTCTATTAGCACTTAATGTTTAACTGATCACTTAATGTTTATGGAAAGAAGGGATATCGTGAACCATATTTCGCGTGAAATTTTTCATAATCATCAGGTAGTTTCTGAGGCAAATCATCTGCAGGAAACACTTGAATATCTGGTTCAGGTTTAGGGCGATTAGTTTTATGTACTTTAACTCTACAAAAATAGCCATACTCTGGTCTGGCTAAATGCAGTTTGTCCAGCATACAGTCATCAAAAGCTTTTTGAGTTATTCTACATGGGTAAAATTTATAATCTGCACTACTTCTATCAACACAATTGTAAAAACGCTTGAATTCTGAAGCACAGCTAGATTTTAACTTTTGAAAAAATTGTATGGTACACTCAGTAACAACTTTTCCTTCAGCTAAACAAGCACGTGGATCACTATTTTCTTTCTTACAAAGCATAAACTCATTATTGTGATTCTCACAATATTTACCCAAATGAAAAGAAGCAGCTCTTAGAACTACACCACTTAACTTAACTTCAGGAACAGTTAACTCCTCGAAAGTCGGTAAATTAACACAGGCGGTCACTGCCATGACGAAAGCTTAGGCGTTTAACTGAATTTATAGTAAGAAATTACATTTTATTCACAGTTCTTATTGTAATTCGAGCGTAAAAATTACGTCATCCTCAACAATAGTTACACTTACGTAATAATTATTGCATACATACAATCGATGTATCGACTAAGAAAAAATATAACGGTGATAAGTGACAAATAAACAATGTTCGTAGTAATAATGGCAAAATGTGTTAAAAAAAGGTTGAAGAAAAATAAAATTACTTTTCAAAAGAAAGAAAGGGTTTTCAAAAACGTTTATGAAATATTAGTGGTTGGGTAGCACTGTTGCTGTGCCACTTGTTTTGAAATACATATTACTTGTAAATGATTTACAGATTCTTATTGAGCTTCCAACAGTTTGGTTTTATCAGAAATTAGTGCTTTTCACTTCCATTGCAACTTATAGAAATTTATGTATTGAACTTATTCTTAGTAGGCGCAAATTTCTTTAACTTTCGCTCGGTATCGGTAAATAAAACTGGCGAACGTTTTACCAGTTATCCTATTTGAAATTGTATTCCAAATTCGTTAATCAAAGAATTTGGGACTATCAGAAACAAGTCCCATTCTTCTGGGCATCCTCTTTAACACTAATAATAAAATTAATGTGTGTTTTTTGTCTTAGAAACTGAACTGATTTATTGCATTGGTATTCTGCAGAAAACAATGTTCAAAATGATGAAATTTATAATTGCAATGAAAGTTTGTCGTGTATAAGAATTATTTATTATAAACGTACTGTTGTCACAATTATGTTTTATCTTTATAATTTTCATTGTCTAATATTTGTGCCAAAAGTTAAATATGCTAATTAAGTTATCTTATTAACATTCTATCTGCTTGTGATAGGATAATAAGTGCTTATGATCAAGCTTAGGATGCTTATGATCAATAAAATTTTGAATATGTTCTTTTTACTAAATGCTTATCATGCTGTGTTTTTACAATAACTAGATACTTTGTTCAAATGAACAATTCTGCGATGTATTTTGAGGCATCTCAGATTACTATATTATTTTTTTACTACATTATATTATTTTTCTGAATAATAATTTAGGAATAAAAATTCATGGATACTCTATAATTTTTTTTTACTTATATGGACATCATTAGTTTGTGTCAAAATGGAGTATTGTGAATAAATAAATAATTAAAAAAATATAAACACATAAATTGTTCAGCTACTTAGGAATAGGTTAAAGTAGAGTTGTTTTGTTTATTAGAACAGCTATTTTATTCAATATGTAAATGGGTTTTAACAATAAATAAAGAATTTAGTAAAAAAAAAAAAAAACAATCTATTTGCCATCAGTGCCCATGTGATCTTTGACAAGACTGTAAACGACTTCAGTCATACGAGTGATCTTTTTTTTAAGAAATGGGTATGCCTAGGATATCAATTTCTTAAATATTAGGGTTTTTTATTTGGGCTCTGTAAGATTTCTTTCTACTGAGAAAACTACTGGATAGGAAGTAAAATAAATTTGAGTTTTGCATAAGAACCCAAACTAATGGCTGATGTGTTTATTGAGTACTTCCCCTCTTCACAAGGCTTCTTACTTCTATTCACATCTTTTAGACTGATAAAGAAGCAAAAGTAAATGTAACAGTGAACATTCAATATTTATTTAACTTGAGTAAATAATATGATTTGTCAAATATATTTTTTCTTTGATTAAAATGCTGAAAGTTTTCATTCCTTTTTTGTTAAATGTCTGCTACAGATATATCATTCAAATTTTATTAAAATATGTTATAATAGTTTTATGTCACAAGATCATTCCAAAATTAGTTGTCAAAAATAAACTGATTATCATAGTAATATGATACATGAGCAGTAGCCACCAGCAATTTTATAATCTTGTTGCACACTTATCTGCCATCTTTTCAGTTCAGTGTTGGTAAAGAAAAGGTTTACCTAAGCAGTTAGTTGCAACCATAAGTCTGCACTCGTGATTTAATACCAAGTGACTGTCATCAATTCAACAAGATGAAAATCTGGCTGGGTAACCAGTCCTTTGAAATCAGAAACTCATGGATAACTAGCTTAATAACCTAGCAGAAATATTTATCAATAAGGGGTATCAAAAGCTAGTACTGTGATAAAATACATGTCTGTCTGTGGGGGGAATTATTTGAAGTAGTTAAAATAACTTAACAAAATATTTAAAAAAATTTATTTCTTATTTTTACTGGCCAAAAATATGCCAATCTTTGAATAGCCCTCAAATACATAAAATAAAAGATCAAGTTTTTGATTTACAACCACATATCTAATCAAAGAGAAGTCACAAGAATTTGATGTGATACATTGAAATGTTATATAGCTTTCATTAATTTATTAACAAAAAGATCATAGTGTTTAAACCGCTTCAGAAGGGCCTTGAAAGTGGAAACAATTTTTTTTAATACTTCTTAAACTCTTGACCTCTGGTGCAACAGAGTGAAACTTCAGTAATACAAATAAATAAATAAAAAATATGTACAAGAGTATATATATTCCAAAGGAAATTACTTTGTTGTAAATTGTATGAGCTATAATGTTTCAAGATTAACATAAAAAATTTGGTAGAAATCAGGTGCTTTTTCATTATCGGATCAATGAATGAATAGGAAAAATGACCTGATCAATCAATTTTGTTGAGGATTTACCATTAAATAATGTAAGAATAAAAAAAAATTTACAATAAATAAGTCATGATCCAATTTTTGTGATTTCTCACAGTTGTTGTAATACCTAGTTCCAACCATCACTTCATGCATTACAATGAAGCTCTAACCTGTGTTCAGTTTGAAAATAAGTTTTCTATAGCTTTGTATCCATAACTGGTTTAAAACGTATTGTACTTTTGTACTGGATATCTGATGAGTCTCAAAGCTCAGTTGCATTCAGTTAAAAATATTATTTCAGAATTCTTTTGGATTCTACAAATTTTTTAAAGAGATGAAAAATATAGTAGCTGTATGTTAACTGTAATATACACCATCTTATAAAACGCACCATGACATCATTTTGTTAGCAGCTGATATTTTCCATTAGAATGAGAAAGTTTCTACTATGTATTAGCATTTAATCTACAGCTTTCCCTGTAATAATCTTCCTTATATATTTAATAGAAAAGAATACATAAGACAGGACTCTCAAAACTTGATATGCCAGAGAGTGTAAATTCATAATACTGCACATCTGTTAGATAATGCACAATGATCTCAAGTCAAAAATATAGCATGATCTTTTAAGAAATTATGGCCTGTGAAATACATTTGCTCATAGTTTACATGTGGTATAAAGTGGAAGGAATTAAAAGATTTTACAACTTGGATAACCTTGGTCAAGAGGCTGCAGAATAAACCTCATGTAGGGCTGGAAGATGGTGTCTGTTTGTCAGATTGCTGACAAACTATCCATCCATTGTACTATACATTGCTAACTATACTATCCATTGTACTTCCAGAAAAAACATAAAAATCTATTTGCTTCTATTACTAATTACTCTATTACTCAATTTATAAATACAATTTATTCCAGACAAAATAAATAATTATATTAATTATAAAACTAAACTTTGTCAATGCAAATTGCCAAACAAAAATTCATTCTTCTGTAAAAAAATATTAATACAAACAGCGATACAACCTTACTGCTTCTAGCAGGTTCCATATCTTTTTGCCAAATTCGAAAGGACATGATTTTACACAACAAACATTGAACTATTTTAATATTATTAACATAAATTTGTGAATGTTTATCACTTTAATTAGTTATTTATTTTGTGGACTTTAATATATATATATATATATATATATAGGGGTTATAATAATTTTGGTAAGAACCTTTGTACTACAACAATTACCAGTCTTCAACAAATGCTTGATTGTAAAAGTTAATCTTTTAGAGAAACTTTCAAGAGTTTCATCCTTCAATAGTGATTTTTAAGTGTTGATAAATATGTGCGAATCAAGGTATATGAGAGGGTTTGATGTGTAGTATTTACATAAAAATTACCAATAGAAGCAATTACATAAAGGGACTAGGAAAATTTTGCAATATGACAGAACGGACCATCACAGGTGGTTAAAAGTTAGCATGTGTTTAAGACAGGTCCCAACCTGCACAGTTGGAACCATGCTGCTCTATTCATCGCCTGAATGTCATTTGCTTTCAAGCTGTGTTAGTGAAAAGATATAGTAATGTTGTGGTCGGAAGAAGCTGAACAACAGGCAGTTTTGCACATGGTATAAGTGTTAATCAGTGTTGCAAGGAAATGACTTCTGAGCTTGGAGAGGGTTGTCTTCATCGTACAATATTTAGGTAGTACTGAGAATTTGAAAGAGGAGATTTTGGTTTTGAGGATGCTTCAAGGTGTTTTCTGAGAGATAGCTTTAAGTAGAAAGCTATCATTCTCTCTCTAACTTGACCAACAATCAGATCACATGTTATGTTTCGTGGTGCCATGAAATGTAAAAGTTTTAAAATGGGAAATCTTTCTATGTGAATAGTATTGTGAAAAACATAACAAAACTTGTCTGTTCAATTGTGTCCTGACCAGGGCTCAGAACAAAGTGAGAGTGTTTGAAGATGAGGAGACCCCATGACTATTTAAAAATCCAGATAAGTGAAGAGAATAGTGGCCATATTTTTTAGTGTAAGAGGAGTTTTAGAGTGAACTGTGTTGTACACTCAGAAAACAATTACGGAGAAGATTTCTTAAAGTCAAAAACATGAAACTGAATATAAAAAATAACAAACAACGATAATTAATAAAGTAAACAATAATAAAACTGTCTCAGTCACTAGTGGTAATGAACATATCTTGGTCACGGATTTTTTACAAGTCCCTGCTGGTGTTCGATTTGTAGCTACTCGAATGAAGTTATCTGGTCCATGATGTATATCATCAATAATGCATAGTTTCTACTGCAGTGGTAGTGTTATTCTGTTTTAATAAAAATAGAGTTCTAGATTGAAGAGATGGATCCTTAGTTCTCCATTTGGAACGTTGTTGAAGTTGGGATAGGTAACTGGAAGATCATCTGTGCCAAACGGTCTAAATACTTTGTTTAACAGCCATCTGTTAAGCCTGTTTAAGGGTAGGTTAGTTACATTATGATTACGTAGAGAAGCAAGAGGACTACCAATTAAGAAGTGTCCTGGAGTTAGAGGTTGGGGATTGGAGGAATTTATAAGTAATATACAAAGGGGGTGATAATTAAGACAAGCTTCTATTTAGATCAATGAAATAAGAAGCTCCTCAAAAATTAAAGCTAAATTTCCTACTACACATCGTAAATGATGTCTCATTGACTTTACCACGGCTTTCCATAAACCCTGCGAAATATGGCGATATAAAGTGCCACTGAATCCCATTTTCGGACAAAAAATTTGCTATCTTTCTTCTTACGTTCTCATTATTTAAAAATTTATACATTGAGTGAAGTGAATTATTGGCTCCAACTAAATTCATCCAATTATCACTGTTTAGGTTAGAACAGAGCTCTCTTAGTATGTTTTACTGTTGACATTAAGAAGATATACAGACAAGTAAGGGTAAATGATGTTCACTGTGAATTGAATTCTCTGGTGCTGTCATCCGGAAGAACCAATCAAATAATACAAACTAAAAACCGTAACGTATGGTCCTTTCTGGCTTTGTTTTTGGCAATTAAAAGTATACATCAGTTAGTTAAAGATAAAGGTCAGGAATTTTCCTTGGGATCTCAAGCTCTATTATGAGACATGATGACTGCATATTAGGTGCTGCTACAATTGAAGATGCAATCAAAATTCAAAATGAATTAATTGAATTACACCATAGGGGAGGATTCCACCTCAGAAAGTGGTGTTCCAATTCTGTTCTAATCTACAAAAACGTTCCACAAGGGGACAGAAAAACGCAGCTGCTTTACAATATGGTAGAGAAGAAAATGTTAAAACGTTAGGAATATTATGGCATCTGGCCACTGATAAATTTCAAATTTCTTTTAATATTATTACAAGACAGAACTTCACTAAGAGAAACGTTCTTTCATCTATAGCAGCTACATTCAACCCTCTTGTTTTAATTTCTCCAGTAACAATTCTATGTAAATTATTTACGCAATGTTTATGGCAGGAAGAACTACAGTGGGATGAAGAGCTCCCTTGTGAAATGCAGTAAGAATGGAATCCCTTGTTTTATAACTTATCAGCCATTACTAATCTATGTGTCGACAGATTTGTACTTTCAAAAGGGAGTCTATTAACTGTACAATTGCACGGATTCTGTGATGCCTGTGAGAAGCCTTATGGTGCCCGTATTTATTTATGTTCCATTGATGCAGAGAGTATCAATACTGTGAAATTACTATGTTCTAAGTCCATAGTAGCCTCTCTTTAGAAGATCTCTTTGCTATGTTTAGTACTCTGTGGTGCCATTGTTTTAGCTCGTCTGTTTCACAAGGATTTATTCAATCCTCAATATTAAAATCAATGAAGTACATCTTTGGTCTGACTCAACTATTGTTTTATCGTGGATTTCAGCTCCTTTGTCGCGCTGGAAAATCCTCATAGCTGATAGGGTTGCAGAAATTCAAGAAAGGTCTCAAAATGCTATTTGGCATCATGTCTCATCATCAGATACTCCTGTAGATTTTATAACTCGTAGTATAGTTCCTATTCAACTTACGGACAACAGACTGGTGGCCTGGACTGGCTTTGTATCGACCCTCTGCTTCTTCAAGAATATTCAGCAGATTTGTCAAGGGCTTTTCCTGAATAACATTCAACTGCATCCTCACTTGTAATACTAGAAGATGAATGAAACACTGTAAATAGATTTTATTCATTAACCAAATTATTGTGAGTGATAGCGTATGTTTGTAGATTTGTACAAAACTTGTAATAAAATCAAGCTTAGCAGGCCTTTATCAGCTACAGAACTCAACAATGCACTAAGTGAAGCTATAAATCATGTTCAATGTTTGCACTTAATAAGGAGTACCCGTCCTTAATCTTAAAAAATGAGGTAAATGCTAGTAGTAAAATTAAATATTTTAACCCTTTTATAAATTCTGAAGGAATTATTCTAGTAGGTGAGCGATTAAAAAATTCTAATATACCATTTAATACAAAATGTTCAATTGTCTAATAAGAACAATCTTGCCGAACGTACTGCTGTTAAAGAACATGTAAGGAATCTTCATATTGGCCAACATTATTATTAATAGTAATAACATTTATTACTAATAATAATAATTATTATTATTATTGGCTATTAGGCAAAAATTTTGGCCTCTTTACGGACAAAGCTTTATGATGAATGTAGTTCACAAGTGTACTGTTTGCTTTAAGGCGCATACAATAAATTCCAATCAACAAATGGGAAATATACTAAGGGAAAGAATTCAGCCTTTTAGACCATTTCTGATTGTCAGAATAGACTATTGTTGACAATTTTACATCAGTCTCGGTCGCAAACGGGCCTTGTTAAAATCGCATGTGTGTTCTGGTATGCTTTGGCTCAAGGGCCAATTTGTAACTTTCAGTGATTTAACGACCGAAGCATTTATTGGCGCCTTGAAGAGATTTATCGCTCGTCGTGGAAGCGTCAGTAGATATATTCAGACAATACTAACAATTTTGTAGGCGCAAAGCGTCAATTAAAGGAACTGAATGACCTGTTCGGATCGAGGGAACACTTCAACAAGGTTAATAATTTCTTGCTAAAAGACAGTGTTACCTGGTCATTTATACCTCCACAATCCCCTCTGCTTATGAGAGGCAGCAGTAAAATCCTTCAAATTTCATTTCAAACGTATTGTTGGTTTGGCTAAGCTAACTTATGAAGAAATGACAACCATAATCACGCAGATTGAGGCGTGTTTCAATTCCCGTCCTTTATTGTCATTAAGCGATGACCAAAACGACTTATCCTTTTTTTATTTTTACCTCCGGAACCACAATTAAGTATATCTTCAGAGGGATGAGATGAATGAATTGTAGCGTGTACGAAAAATGCCATTCCTGCCCGGGATTCGAACCCGGGACCTCTGGATGAAAGGCCGAGACGCTACCACTCGGCCGGCAAAAAAAAACTTATCCTACCTTTCTTCTTCTCACTTCCTGATACGTGATTCTCTTATTGCAAAACCAGAGCTTGATATTACCGAAGCCAGGATAAATTCATTATCACGATGGCAACGAATGCAGCAGCACTTCTGGTGAAGATGGTCCAAGGAATATCTTAGTTACCTCCAGAAAGCGGGTGAACGCTCGCTCCAATGTTGTGCCTGATATGACGGTTCTTTCAAGGAAGATGATTTCCCCCCCTTTAATGTGGAAGTTGGGAAGAATCAGCCACATTAATAAGGGTAATGACAATCTGGTGAGAGTAGTGACTGTAAAAACAGCAACTAGTGAACTTAAAAGAATTATTAATAAAATTCTTGTTTTACCTGTTTCAGACGTCCAGTAATCTGGACACTATAATTTTTGTATTTTCATTTCAGACTTTATTGTGTACTTAATATCTTTGTAATTTGTTAATTAATTATAGTAATTACTTTTATAAATATCTGTTTGGGGTTTTCATTGGCTTGTTTGGTGGTGGGGATCGTTCAGCTGTTGTGCGTTCCACCACTATGACACAGTC